>MJUU01047464.1:0-28889 GCA_002080025.1 Modiolus philippinarum | reverse complement strand
TAATGGATAGTGGAGCTTTCAGTTGCCATGGAAACCAAACCAGAAAACTGAATCTGAGAAATACAGTATTGTGCTACATATTTTTTTTCACAATTTTAGAAACATGTGTAAACTAGATTATAAGGGGAACCCCTGCCAATTTTTTATATTGAAAGGGCGACTTCGAATGTTTTGATTTCAGCAATATGTATAAACTTGATTATAAGGGGAACCCCTGCCCAATTTCTTTTAATGGTGATCTGAAATGGGTTGTAATGGATAGTGGAGCTTTCAGTTACCATGGAAACCAAACCAGAACACTGAATCTTTGAAAAAAAACATCTGCTTCATATTTTTCTTCACAATTTCAGAAATATGTATAAACTAGATTATAAGGGGAACCCCTGCCATTCTTTTGAAAGAGGGGCTTGGAATGTTTTGATTTCAGCAATATGTTATGTAAGGGGAACCCCTGCCCAATTTTTTTTTTTTTGAGAGGTGGTCTGAAATGAGTTGCAATGGATAGTGGAGCTTTTGGTTGCCTTGTCTACCAAACTAGAAACGGAAATTTTTAGAAAAATAGGCATTCTGATACATACTTATGCAATTTCAACAACAATAAAAAACTTAATTTTAAGGGGAACCCTTGCCCAAAGTTTTTTTTCTTTTTTGAAAAGGGACTTGGAATATTTTGACTTCATGCAGTTATCAGCAGTATGTATCACCTAGATTATAACCTCTGCCAAATTTTTAGTCAAGTTAGGACAAAGTCAAACATCCTCAAAAGTTCCATTATAAATCTTTGATTGAAATAAAATAATTTATATGCTTATATGCAACTATTTGCCTATCCGATGATGTACTTATGAAAATAACAAATTTTCGCAACTCGGCTTTCGCACCTTTGGTGCGTTTTCTGATATTTCTCTACTTTATATTATAGCGGTGTCAACAATAATAAAAGTTCATATAATTTTACTATAAATTTTAAAGGGCACTTTTTCTCTATTTCATATTATACCGGTGTCCGTCATATTAAAACTTCATAAAATTTAACCATAAATATAAAAGAAAGGGCACTTTTTCTTTATTCTTATATTATACCGGGTCCGCAATACTAAAACTTCATATTATTTAACCATATTAGCCGGGAAGACGTGAATCTAGCTCGACATGTCCACTTTCATTTGGGATACTGACACGTCATATCTTTCAATGATGTTATGGTGACGGCCATACAATTTCTTGATGGATGAAATTAACATAGGTTGAACAAAAACCTGACTAAGCATCTTTCGGAACATTTTTTTTGGCTCTGTTCAAAAAATCACTGTACAAATTACATGCTCGACAGTAACGAATCAACTATGAAATGTACACTCCATAGGCTGGAGAAGTGGGTATATCTCTGCTGAGAAAGGGAAAATTCACAAGTGGGAAACTAAAATCATCACGCTTGTCATATAGCTTAGATTTCAAACGTCTATCTTTGTCAATAAAATGTGTTATGAAAATGTTTAACTTTAAGATAATAGAAACATCAAGAGCCAATGGATTTATAATGTTACGGTATAATGCAGCAAGTCAAAAGAACCAAAATATTTTCAGAGTGCTTTTAAAACGTTTGGCAAAATGTTATTTAAAATGTCTCAAACAATGTTATAGTGTAATGAATTTAAATTGTGGTGAAAAAAAAGTGACTAAAATAACTTTACAACATTATGTTAAAATGTTTATTAAACATGATAAAAATGTTTTACTTAAAGTTTAAAAAATCTTTTGTCGAAATGTTCTTAAAATGCTTTGCAATGTTTTTGAAACGATATAGCGTTTTCAAAACATTTTAAAAATGTTTCCATAAAATTGTTTAGACGAACCATCAATAAACTTTGAATACAATGTTTCTATAATGATTTGCGTTAGCTGGAAAATTGTGTTCGGGGAGAAAACACAGTTACAAAAAACTTTCAGTTACTTCGCGAAATTTCGAAATGATACGTCAGTCAAAATGTTTTTCGTACAGAGACTTTACGGAAGAAGAATGATAATAATTTAAAAAAGTCAGTTGTTTTTAAGAAAATTTTAAGGTCTCTCTCCAGTTTTAACCATGATTAAATGTTTGAGTTTGATTTGGTTATATGTTTCTGTCAAAAATGTGATGTAAAAAGTTCTAAACTTTATAAGTCTTTTGTTCAACTATTGCTAAGGACTTTTTCGAATAATTAAATTGTTGCTATGGACAAGAAAGTCATTTCCGGTCCACAAAGCCATTAATTTCATCTTTACATCATTACAAACCTTCTAACAAATGGTTGCTAGGGACTTGATGACGAATAACGTTGTGGCGTAGTACCTTGAACTTTGACCTTGACCCTATTTTGTCGGCCATTTTGAACTGAACATATTTTGTTGTTATGGTTTCTTTGTATCTTTAATAGTTTCAGGATATATGCAAACAACCTTAAAATCGTACCTTGAAAAATTGTTTCTGGGCCATAGGTCCAAAACGAATGGTCCAATTGTTTTGGACCTAAGTACCAAATGTAAAGCTAAATGAGACACACATTTTCTCCCGCCGTGCGCGGTCCCGGCTGAAGAATAGGCCCGCAGCATCCTCTGAGCTTGGAGTATGAGCCATCCTAACAGAGGACCCCGCGGGAACCCCGGGATATAGATATAGGACCCAGTATCTCCGGCTTGCGGGGTGTGACCCCTCCTAAACGGAGGCTGACCCCGAGGGTCCAAGGATATAGAAATAGGACCCATTCCGTGGTTGTGCGGGATTAATAAATACACAACCCATCTTTCGGATGGGATGTAAACTCAGGTCCACGTGTTGGAAGAAATGCCACGCTTCCTGCACGTTAAAGAACCCTTGTAGCAAGCTCTTTTTGGGGTGGTCCGTAGGTGATCGGCTACAAGGCTAAATTCCCCGCCTTTGACGATTTCACCCTACTTTTCCAGTGGCAGTCAGAATTTCCCGTCCCATGGCCATTTCCATACCCCAAAGTGATTATTTATCAACAAACTTGTTCTCGTCTTGATATAGCTGAAATATTGCTGAGTAGACGTTAAACAATATTCAATCAATCAATCAATCACATTTTCTCAAAAACATTACCTATCTCTTACAGCTTACGAGTTTAAGCAATAACAAGGTAAAAGCTCATCGGTACCTTGACCGGTGACCTTTGACCTTGACATATTTAGATATACGACTTATAAATAATGGTGAGGGTTCCAGGTTTGTACAACTTATGGTTTTGAGAAAAAAATTACGGAAACTCCTATTTTTTTAGAGGGCAATATTTCGAAAAATACCATAACGCGCGGTTGGGGTCAAAATGTAACGAAGTTCCGTTATTACCTAAGGAACATTTTCCCCTTACACTTTATTAGCTTTCTTTTACAGTTTTGGAGTTAAAGCGATAACAAGGTTTTTGGTTCCGGGGTACATGACTCCGTTACTAAAATTAGCAAGGTATGCTTGCATGAGTTTTGAAGTCCCACACTGATGTCGATTTATCACCCCAAGTATCGAAATGATCTGTCGCATAGTTTTTCAGAGCTATGCGGCGGGCCAAAAAGAATTAAAAATAAAATCCGAACAATTACTGTGTCTTTCACTGTGAAAGACCTTAATGATAATAATAATGATAATAATAATCAGAAAAATTACCGTAAGGTATTTCCCATAAAATGGAAAGACCTCAATAATAATCTGAAGAATAACATTAAGAGAGACAGGGAAAACTTAATAAGAAATGCAACATAAGCAAGAAGTCTCGTTTGGGAGACTTAATAAGAAACGGACCAAAAACAATAACTCTCCCCAACTTATTGCGACACAATAACAAATGTCTCCCCAAACTTCGTTTGGGAGAATAAATAGGATACACAGTAAAAGAAGTTTTGGGAGACTTAACATGTTATAACTGAGCAATGGAATAAAAGCGACTACAGGAAACACCTGGCTGAAAATTATAATTACATGCCACAATCTGCTAGGGAAATAATACACAGGAAAACCACAAATAAGACAAAAGACAAACGTTAACAACTATAGGAACTCGGGACAGCCGGACTTGGTACCGGCACTAGCAAAAGCCAGCGGTAGGGTTAAACCGGTTTATGGGTACCCAGACCTCCCCTTTATCTGTCCCGTTTCCCTATAGTATTGTAAACATACGAATAAAACCCAATAGAGGTAGACTACAGACTCCATGACCACAATCTTGAAAGGAGAGAATATTGCAAAACATAATTTTGAAAGATGGGTCAAGGGGTGCTCGCCGCTAATCTGCCGGCTAGCTAAAGGAGCCTAGTCTGCTGGTAGAACACTGTCGCACTACGGAAGAAAAATCAAACTCAAAACTTCCCGCAGGATTTAGTAAAGAATCATCATAAATATCAGTAGACATCGGCAGTATCAATGAGAGGCCAGTATGTGTGTAAAATTTTAAGGTCACTAGATCTCAAAGCTAATTTAACGGATGCAAGCAGAGTATCTTGTCAATATCCCCTATTACGCAAAGAATGTAAGTTACGTCCCAGCTTTTCTGGATTTTTAATTAGTTTCTGGCATTTTTTAACAACATTGCCGTAAAATCGGGGATTAGAAATGCCCTTAGAAATGCCCCTTTAAACACAAAAGTCTCCTAAACGACCTCGCCTATTGGACAATGATTGAAGAGGTTGTAAGTACGCTTATCAGATAGTTTAAACTGGACATGTACAATTCCTATTTATGATGATAGAACAATTTTAATGAAAATTGTTTGATAATTTTTTGCATATGAAAGCATTACATAAATTGCAATTTTCTGTAGTATTGAATGATTAAAGCCAAGTTAAAAAAAAAAAACAAATATCCTAAATACACACGAGAATACAGTTCATGTTACAAATCATACTAAAATCATTTTTTATGTTTAATTTTGAATACAATTGCCTCTGGTAGTATTGTTTAGCATCATTGATTTCCCTTGTCGTTGCATGCGTCATATACAACAGGAAAGTCATTAGGAAAAGCTCTCAAAAACTATTCGAGAGTTTACCCATGGTATTCAGCCTAAAGTAAAATCATGTCTGAGAATATTAGCCAATATGTTATGTAAAATAATAATGATTCAAAACGGGCTTCTCACGGACCATTTGAATTCATTGGGGTTGGGTGTGGACCCTCAAATTTTCACCCAAGCAGGAAAATCCAGTTTTCGCAAACTTTGCGGGCCAGGTTATTTCCCCCATAATTATTATGTCAGAAAATTTTGTTTACCGGTGCATTTTTCAAATGGACAGGGTGAGAGCAACATTATTTATTTCAACCCGGATGCTTGTAAGGATTGTTTTACTCTACAAAAATCAAGGCCAGAACAAAAGCTAACTAGAGGCTCAGAGACTGAGCCTGTATCGCTTACCTGACAAAATGCTTCTATGCTATGCATGACCAAAAATGAAAATTTTTCCAATGGGGCTAATGTTTAGCTATGTTCTCCATTAGCACCCATGTATTGTTTGCTCCAATTGAAATGAGTAATCTTTGAAGATGACTTTCTATGCATTTAGTTAAACTTGCTTAAATAGTTTTAACGAAAATGATGAAAAGGATGGTTGTCTCATACCGGGCTCCAATATTATGAATGTTAAACTATGTTCTGTACTGGAGGCAATTTTTTTGTCGGATCTAAATGAAATGAAAAATTTTGTAAAGTACCTTCCATACATTATTCCTGTAAAGTTTGGTTAAATTTGCTTCAGTGGTTTTAGAGAAGAAGATGAAAATGTGATTTTTTCCCATAGGGTCCAATGTAAAACCTACATGTAAGTTCCAAGCTGACGGCTATGTTTTTTTATCCGATCGGAATGAAATGAGCAATCTCTTTTTAGGACCTTCCATACATCATTCCTGTAAAGTTTGGTTGAATTTGCTTCAGCGATTTCAGAGAAGAAGATGAAAATGCGAAAAGTTAACGGACAGACGACGGACGCCAAGTGATGGAAATAGCTCACATGGACCCATCGGATCAGGTGAGCTTAAAATATCCGAGTCCCTCCTCTCCATGTAAATCAAATAGGCCGTGCCTTAGAATAATTTTTAAAATGCTCTATCAATGTGCACCTTTTTTTCTGTGATATTTTACTGTCTTTTTTTTTATAGTCGTTTCATTTAATTATAATTATTTTTTATTGTTATTATTATTAAGTCGTCCAAACGAAGTTTGGCAACTTATTGTTTTTGCTCTGTTTCTTATTAAGTCTCCCATTATAAGTCTCTCTTATTAAGTTTGTGGAGACTTATTGTTTTTGCTCAGTTCTTATTATTCTTTTTATTATTATTATTCTTTTTCCGCTTCTTCCGGCGTAAAATTTTTGTCCGGGACATATCTTGAAGACCGTTCACCGGAACTTCATGAAACTTCACATGATGGTTGAGGACAATGAGAAGGTGTGCCATCCGGGCTCGAAATTTCCAAAATGGCGGCCGTTGCCATGGAAACTGAAAAAAGGCGGGAAAATTCAAAGTTCTCAGAATTGGATGAAAATTGACAGGAAGGTTGCCTAGCATGCATGGAATTGATTTTTGGTCTTAAAATTTTCAAAATGGCGGCCGTTGCCATGGAAACGGAAAAAAGGCGGGAAAATTCAAAGTCCTCAGAATTGGATGAAAATTGACAGGAAGGTTGCCTAGCATGCATGGAATTTATTTTTGGTCTTAAAATTTTCAAAATGGCGGCCGTTGCCATGGAAACCGAAAAAAGGCGGGAAAATTCAAAGTCCTCAGAATTGGATGAAAATTGACAGGAAAGTTGCCTAGCATGAATAGAATTGATTTTTGGTCTTAAAATTTTCAAAATGGCGACCGTTGCCATGGAAACCGAAAAAAGGCGGTAAAATTCAAATTGCTCAGAATTGGATGAAATTTGACAGGAAGGTTGCCTAGCATGCGTTGAATTGATTTTTTGTCTTAAATTTTTCAAATTGGCGACCGTTGCCATGGAAACAGAAGAAACGCGGGAAAATTCAAAGTGCTCAGAATTGGATGAAATTTCACAGGAGGGTTGCTGGCAATGGGAGTTCGTTTGGGAGACTTGTGTTTCGCTCTGCGAACACAGTAATTACTTGTTATTATTATTATTATTATTATTATTATTATTCCTCTTTTTCTTCCGCCATGAACCTGTCCCACCTGGTCCAATCTTAACCAAACTTTACAGGAAGATGGATCCCCATCCCGAGATGTGCATTCCAGTCTTGGAATTTTCAAAATGGCCGCCGTTGCCATGGAAACTGAAAAAAGGTGGGAAAATTCAAAGTGATCCAAATTGCATGAATTTTTACAGACAGGTTTTGTATGAAGGGTAGAACATATTTTGAGGTAAAAAAATTTTCAAAATGGCGGCCGTTGCCAGGGAAACTGAAAAAGGGCGGGAAAATTAAAAGTGCTCCAAATCTCATGAAATTTGACAGGAAGGTTGTGTATGAAGTGTAGAACATATTTTTGGAATAAAATAATTGTTAGGATGGCGATCAATGGGAGGTTTGGGCGACTGTTGTGTTTCTCTTTGCGAACACAGTTATTACTTGTTATAATTATCATTATTTTTTTTAATACGACAATTTTGAACGAAAAATAATAAATCTTTACAAAAACGATTTTGCACACGCGGATCTATTTTAGTACAAAATGGGATTCCATCCGATTTTTGACAGTTGTTATCAATTTTTACACAAATTCTGCAGGAAATTTAATTTAATTTTCGAAAAATGGGGATTCTCACACGGGACCCCCTGGATCCGCCAATGTTTTGTGTGACAAGCGGTTTAAAGTCCTGCATATGATTGGTTTTCTTTTTTTTTTTTTTCACAGTTATTAAATAGATTCAAGAAAACCCTGTGAGTAGGAATAAATCACAATCAAACAAAGAAGAAAAAGCGAAATGTTTTTGATCGTTCACATTTGAGCTCACGAATGATCTAGACCATACATTTTTTTCATGTAAACCGATGACATTGTTTTTGAATAATAAGCATTTTCTATTCTACTGTATAGATGATTTCATTTTTTTCTGCTTTCAAATTATAATGTTTCCATGCTTCCATTTTTCTTGCTGTCCCGAATTCCTATCGTTGTCTTCGTCTGTCTTTGCCTTATTTGTGTTTTTTCTGTGTAGTTCCCTCGAAGATTGTAGCATGTAATTGTACTTTTCAGCCATTGTCATTTTCAGGGCTTCGAGATTCAGCTCCATCGGAGCTTTGATTGTGGCATGTTATTGTGATTATCGGCCATTATAGATTTTTTTGTAACTTCCCTCTTACAATTATGTCAAAAATGTATTTTTGTCTGAACATGGAAAGTTCATTTTAATGCCCATAGGTAGAAATGTGTAACAATGTGAACAACAATAAAAGCGTTATTCCATTGCTTGTTTTTCCCACGTATTTGTAGAGATGTTGTCTCATTTGCTATTACTCCATATCCTTCATTGCTTATA
Organism: Modiolus philippinarum; assembly: GCA_002080025.1. NCBI lineage: Eukaryota > Metazoa > Mollusca > Bivalvia > Mytilida > Modiolidae > Modiolus > Modiolus philippinarum. The sequence goes on along the minus strand of MJUU01047464.1, from coordinate 20,415 downwards.
AAAGAGGAACACCAAACAGTCTGTTTTGTGAAAAGAGAACACCGTTTTCAAAAATGTGAAAGAAATAGAGAAAAATGTAAATATTAAAATTTACGTGATATTGAGTACAAAACAAATGACACAGTTAGTTTTTAAACATGGTGGACAGTTTCCAAAATTTTTAATAAAGAATGAAAGGATATGGGGTAAATGGACTTGAGACAAATGTTTGATTAAACCAATTATGTTCGTCATCTTGAAGTCAATGAGAAGCCTTTAACAATGAGCCTTGCTCATACCTTATTGTAAGACGGTCCCTGGCACCGATTTAAGCGGAATTCATTGATAATGTCGAATAAGGCTTTATTCATGTCTTTTTAAACTCATGGATATAAGAGTTGTCAACAAGCATGAAATTTACTGGCAGTGTTCTTAGAATCGATGTTATCTTTTGCCCAGGTTATAATTCATATGCACATTACAATACTTTAAAAAATTCTTGCAGGTCTAGAATTAAATTAGCATGCTCATTAATTTTCATCCCATGCTTTCATCCAAAAGTTAGATTTGTTTTAAGAAAAGAAGCTGTACGTACACTGCCTCTTTATTTCACTTAAGAGACTCACTCAGTAACTTCCATGTCTCGTTATTTAATACCACTGAACCGATGCCTTTGCTGGATGACTGTTCGTCCCCAACAATATTCACCAGCCTAGTCGGTGCAGACCCGAAAACCTATTTCATATGGAAACTTGCAATATCAAAATTAAAAAAAAAAACATGCTTAATATTAAGGAACAAAAAATAGATAAAAAAATAAATTGAAAAAAAATTTAAAAAGACATAATAAAAAGATAGTTAAGATTTAAGAAAGTTATTTTATATAGATAATTTAATTATTTTATAGGAAATAAGTTTTATGTGCTTTCATTTCTTTGTATCTCAATATCACGTAAATTTTAATATTTACATTTTTCTCTATTTCATTCACAAACAACTTTTCATGCACTATCTGTTTCCAACGAAATGTTGAGACTTAAGTATTTGCTCAGTTTCTTAGTACTATTATTATTTCTCTTCATTGTTTAATGTTTTTAATTGTACGATTTATATGATTGATTGATTAGTTAGAGTTTAACGTCCAATGAGCAATATTTCAGCTATATCAGGACGAGAACAAGTTAATCAATTCAAAACAAATTGTAAGTAAAACAAGAAAGTCCAACGACTTTTGATTGCCACTGGACAAGGGGAGAAATGGGTAGGGGCAGGAAATTTAGCCTTCTATACGACACCCAGTGCGTCTGCTCTCTTTAGAGAAATNAAAAAATTTTTTTTTTTTTTTTTTTTTGGATTGTAATCAACACTGTGGACGAAAAAAAAAACAATAACGCAACAATAATGACAATGCTACTGCCTGAAGAAAACGTTTACAAATGCGTTAACATATCTATTGATAACCATTGGTTATAGATGAATATGTTCACGCCTTTGAAAACATCTGCAATGGTATTTATAAGCAAATGCCTCTAACTACTGAAATTCACACAGGTATATTATGTTAGCTGTGCGTTAGAATACAAAAAGAAATGTCTTCAGTTTTTATCGTTTGGCTATATTTCGTGCCATGGACTTTAGCTTTTATTACGCCAAGTGACAGAGAACCAGGTAATGATAATTTTTGTATAAAAGGAATTTTTCTCGAATTGGTTAAATCTATAATTGAAAACTATATTTTAGTTTTCGTAAGATTTTTATTATTTATTTGGTCTCCGTCAGTTTTTATATATCTGTCGGTTTAAGTCTTTCAAATATTTTGATTTGAGCTGCACGGAAGAGGCAAAGTTCCAGAAACTAAATTTACTGCGATATTAAGTTATTTTCTTTGATTTCCTATTTATAGTTCATAGATCTCTCGAATTATCAAGGCAAGTTTTCTTGCAATTGATTCGATGGGTGACCTGTGGTTGTTTATATGTTGTAATTGTCTTCTTTTGGTTTTCTTGTCGGGAAGTCGATGATAGCAATTGTAAGATAACTTAGCAAGTTAATTAATATTGCTTTTTTTGACGATCGCACCTATAAGGAAACAGACATATGAATGAAGCGTTGCTTGACATCTAGCAATACATTCCGCTCAAAAGATTGTAAGGTCTTGTATTGTTTTGAACTTACTATGAGGTATGAACAAAGCTCTTTGTTGAGATCCTAATGGTGACTTCAAGATGAAGAGAAACAATAAAAGTGTTGTTTACCATGTATTTGTAGAGAACTTGTCTCATGTGCATTTACTCCATATCTTTTTACTGTTTATTTTAGATATGAATTATACTGTGTCTGTCAGGGTGTATACACATTTTGTAAGAGCAGCTCCACCCAAAACAACTACAAGGATTTTGATGAAATTTTACCCAAAGGAAGGGCAGATGTGCATGAAAGAATATATTTATTGCATACATGATGAAGGTGGATGACTTGACTGACATGACATTCTGTTTAGTATTTGATAAGAACAAATATTTAATCTGTTATAAAAAGAATCCTGCTTTTTGTAATCAAATGGGAACAGGGTATTTAATAATTATTATTGATATGAGAATGGTGCAGCTTTGATTCCAGCTCAAGATTTGCAAGAGGTTAACATAGCTACATCTAAATACCCCGCAGCGTTTGACATCTCGTCTTAAACAATACTAATTTTAAACATTGTTATGTCAAGCTAGTTTGTAACAAATAAGTTAATTAGCCATTTTTTTCAAGTCGGCTATTTTTCCCATCTTCATACATGCACCGAGGTTTATTTCTTTATTTCTTAATTTTGTTTCTTGGCACATTTTGAAATATTTCATCACAATCAATTAAATAATTTAACAAATTATCATTTGCAGTATTTGACCATATATATATATATATATATTACGTAATATAAGCATCAATTTCAATTTACTTTAAACTATCATATAACTGTCAGTATATTAACTGTAATATAAATTTGCAGAATACATGTATATGTAAAACTTGAGAAGTAATATAATCAATATGACAATATAATCGCTGTTCAAATTGCCATAAAAGGAGATTACACACAAACTTATGGAAGTAATTTGAATGGTACAGACGGTCACCATTTCGACAACGTATGTATCATAAAATGTTTACAGTTGGAAAAAACTAAATGGATGCTGCTTCACTGCAATTAATCATAGGAAATATAACCTTTCTAATATTTAGAAATCATTTTCCATATTGTTGTCAGCTAGTCACATAAATTATCTATATCTATATCCATATATGAATTATTTAAAAAAACATATTAAATAGGAAAAAACGCCGATGAATAGAAAAAAAGTTTTTTATTGTTGCTCTTCAAACTGAAGACACAATAGGGTTAGGCTTGAACAATAAGCAAATTGTATGCTTAATAGCTAAAACGCACTATAGAGACGTGCTTAGCTATAGGTTTTATTGCTACTAAAGCTGCTCGTTGATTATCTATCGATTGTAGCACCAATTCAAGGAAAAACACTTAGGTTACATATATATGTACGACTCAGATCGACCTCCGGCCTCAAATCGACGTCCGTTCCTCAGATCGATGTCCATCCTATACGTCTCAGAAGTAATTCCCCGAAATTGACGTCCCTTCTCAAATCGACGTCTTTTTTCACTTTCTCAAATCGACGTCTATTTGTAGTATTTTTTATCAAAGAGTAATAATTTCACTTGGTGATTTCTAACTTCGCTACATGCATGTCTTTTTGGTGACTGACAAGCATAAAATGTAAGACGAATTAGTATAGCAAACACAATTATTTGTTCCCCGACAAGAAGGCCAAAAAGACAAAATAACAACATACAACAAAGCACTCATCGGACTGATTTATCAAAAGTTGGCAAATTTGGCTTTAATGCAGATGACTAACAAGAGTTTAATTTATATAAAGTAAGAAACCAAAATGTAAATTTGATACAGCCAATTTTTTTCATATAAGTAACGAGATAAAGAGAACATAAACTGTGCCTTTTTAGGATAGTTCCACAGGGTTATTTACATTCTGTGTAAGTAACTGTATATTAAATCACTCTTTGCGTCGATGATAGGGATGTGCGATTTAGGTGTGTGGGTGTTGGTCCATTCATGATAAATTTTGTCACATTTGTCTCATTAATAATTAAAGTTACAAATCTATTATCTTGTTTGATCATGCCATATTGTGGGGTACATTTCCAAACATGTCAGGATTCTATCTATCCTCATCCTGTTTACCAACTTTGTCAATTTTTAGAACTTATTACATTAAAAGTTTAATTTTATTCGCATTAAATCTATTCGGGACAAATCTGAAATTTGATCATAAGGTTTCATGTCATGAGATGCATTTCCACTGCCTAGACATAACTTTTTTCACCGATTTTTGTCAAATTTTGACACTTGTTTCTCATTACAGAATATTTTTCGTCAAAATTTCTTTGCAATGACAGATTATGCAAATCTGAATTTTTATCATGAATTTTTAGACTGGTCGACATGCTTATTCGTTAGGACCCGACTAGATTTGTTAGGTTCTGGGATGGTTACAATAATGAGTACTATTTCTTCTTGTATTATCAGAGGTAGATAAGCTATTGCCATTCGAAAATCTAGCAGGTGGTGAGCTGGATTCGAACCCAATATCTAGCACAACACCTAGAACAGCAATAAACAAACAATTAATAACGCCTGCACTGACTTTCTAACACTAGTAGATATGTTATGATCTTGTTTGGCCATTGTGATCTTATCATGACAATTTTGTTAAATTGGTTTAAGATATTCAGTTGTTTTTCAAGAATTTGCTTTCAAGGACAACCAAGACCTGTTCAATTTATCAAGATCAAACAAGATAATTGCATTCAAGGGCGATAAAGACGTATTAAGTTTGTCCCGATCAAACAAGATCTCCTTTTGATCTTGTTTGATCTACTCAAACTTAACTCGCCTTGATCGTTCCTGAACGACATTAACATGTGGATTTTATTTGATCTAATACTATCTTAACACGTCTCTTGATCGTCCCTGAAATCAATTATCTTGAAAACCAACTTAAAATCTTACACTGTTTTAACAAAATTGTGTTAAGCCTGTCAAGATTGTGTTTAGATCAAAATGGCCAAGCAAGATCATAACGCATCTGCTAGCTAAATACTTTATTAGTAATAAGTTAATCAGTTGCATGAATATATATGCATGTAAGTTTAATTCAATATAATAAAAAGTTTCTATGCAAAGAAAATATGAAAGTTAACACACCAAGCAACCAATCTTATATTATATCTTTTCTCTTCATGTAGCTTTATGAAGTCATTGTGCAAACAAAATAAAAATAAATTTTTGAATTGGACCTATTATGTTATCAGGTCCCATTCCTAGGGACCAAGCGTTTTGATTCAATTAAAGAAAATAATTGACCAATTCTATCTTTAGAGTCAATAGGGACCAGCATCGAGATGTGGGTGTTCTATGGTTTTCACTTTGTCTTTCTGTCAATCAACATTTTTTTCCGTCAAAGATTTCCTGGTTTGCATATTATATATGTTGGAATGATTTCAAATTTGGTCTCAAGCTTAGAAATGATGATTTGTATTGTTTTAGTGATTTCAAGTTTTCAGGCGTCCACTTCCTGTTTGCCAATACTTTGATTTTTTACTACAAACCAAATTTTTGCTACAGATTTCTTGGCTTGTATAAGAGGGAAAGAATTGAAGTTTGGTTTCGGGCTTGGAAATGTTTTATGGTGAAAGAGATTTTCAGATTTTCCACTGAAATATTTCCCGTTAGCTTATAACTTTATTTTTAGCTAAAAATGAAATTTTTGTCAAAGATTACATGACTTGTATGAGTGAATTGAAATAATTTGATATTTAGTCTGCTTCTAAGAAATGATATGATTTGGTAAAACTGCAATACATCACGATATCTAGAAAATTACTAAATTAACCCATTACGTATTGTGTTAAATATAATTTGAATCTACGGTTATCTCAATTTAATTTTTGGTCAGTGATTCAGGATCAGTATTGCGGGCCCTTAGCCAGTTTCAACATGCTATAGTTTGTGAGGTTTAAATGCCCCTGCTTAATGTGCATGACAGAATATAATGTCTTCCATATTTTTTATCCACTAAGAAAAAAGTCATGTGAATATATAGTAAATGTATCGTATCAATACTCCAATCATGTGCTGTATATACTTTAACTGTACACGTCAACCAAGTCGTGCAATCAATACTTTATGATAAAGACACGTAAGAGTAGAACAAACCTTATCCTTGTGTGTTCAATTATTAAATAACATTTTGCCACAAGTTTTCGATAGGCAAGATATGTTTTCTTACATTGAAATATTTAACAACCGAGATAAAGCTACAACTATGATGTTTTATAATTTAGAAATGAGAATCTTGTTTTCAGCATTTTTTGGGTAATGTGACAACTTTTTCGGTAAAAGAAACAGCTTTTTGACAAACTGTGTTGAAGAAAGGATAAACCAGCTAGAAAAGCAAGATTTCTTTCAAACTAAATTTCATTATAGTTATTGTTCCCAAGGATTAAATAGAAAATAAAAAAATCTTTAAGGCAGATCAAATATAATAAATTTTGTTCCTAAAGGAAAGAGTGATAGGTTATATGTTCTGAAAGGGAGAAATACTCTGCCAACGTTTGCAGCATTGATCATATATAACTTTACAGCTCGATCAACACCTATTTCTTCTTTTACTTGAATGGGGTAATGACAAAATTAACGAAACAACGACAGTAGAATTCCGAAGGAACAAAGGGGGGAAAATTCACAAAAATCGAAGTCCAAAGACAGGGCAAAATCGAGAACACAGAAAACAATGACGTTAGATGCAAAACCAATAACGTTAGACAGATACAAAGCACAGAAACAGAGTTGTCAAGAGCCATAGTCTATGAGACAAGACAGTTGAAAGAAATATTCACCCCAGTACTAAATAAAAAAGAACCTTGAATCAGAGGTCAAACAGAAACTTCAGTTTTTTCCAAAAGGGACTGATATCTATTAAAGAACTTTTAATGGTCGTTTGAGACGGTCTTTTTTAAAGATTTGATTAATAAGGCGGTCACGGAGGTAACTATGTCCAATATGAAAGTTTTTATAAATTGTGCTAGCTGTCGGTTAACGAATGAATTGTGAAACATACACTCCGTAAGCTGGAGAAGCTGGAATGTTACTGTCCATGTCAGGAAAACTGATAGTTTAGAAACTAAAATCGTCCTTTTGTCGTAAATTTTAGTACTGAGATGACCATTTTCGTCAAATTCGAGATGTAAGTCCAAAAAGAAGTAGATTTTGTGGTTTCTGTCGTTTCCTTTATCTGTAGTTTTGGTTGATATATTAATGGGATCCATTTAACAAAAGATGCGTTAATGATGGAAAGAACATCATTAATATATCTATAAGTGAGATTGAAGGGCATTGCATCTTTTATTTTATTATCTTTTACGAGTCCCTGAAGAAGTTCAGTCTCCTAAGATTATATAAAACAAGTCTGCGAGTAAGGAAACATAATCAATGCCCATGGTATGCCAACTTGCTGTTGATGAATATAGCACCTCAAAATGTGACATTTATCAGTTAGAAAATCAAGCATACTGCACACCTGTTTTTCATCGTAGCATACTTTTCCTTTTAAATTGTTTTTTTTTCCGAATCAGCAAAGGCTTTTTTAAATTATACCTCTGTTCGTGATTTTAGTTTATCATGAGGAAGCGCGGTATAAACTGTGGAAAAATCAAATGTTGTAAGAATGCATTTGAGAAAATGAACGGTATTTAAGATTTTAAGTATCCACATGTGATTTATTTCACTTCGATCATGAATAGTTTTACAGTATGCTTTATACAAAAATATCAAAGGTTATTTATTGAATGTACATGTGACAAAAACACACACGATCCATAGAAAACTCCAGTTTATCAAGGACAGGCCTTTTATTCTCTCTACATCTTCATGTCTCCTGAGGGTCTTCAACTAGAGGTGAACAATATTCATCCCCTCAAGCGAAATCCAGAAGGCCCCTAGCATGCACTCTTGACAAAAATGTTGAGCAACATCGATCGCAGCTAAAATTTGTCATTGAAGGAACACATGTCGGGAGCGGTCAGTGAGGAAAAAGTTAAACCTGTCTGCCTACAGATATTAGCATTAAGTAGCCCGATGAAAGACAAAAACAAGGACAAAGACATCGATAGACAACACGGGGCACATCGAAAAAGATGTAGGCAAACCTTGAAATGTAACTTAGGTTAAGAGGGCACAAATAGTCGTGTGCACAGTTTTGATATTTTAGTAAAAACAATAAAAATATTGAACAGCCAAATTGAAAAAATAAATAAACGTATGAGAAATTCTCTCACGAACAAACACGTCATAATTGTACTATTGTAAGAGCATAAACCTCATAATTGTTATGTTGTAAGAGCATAAACCTCAAGCACGGTGAGACTTTCTACGGACTCCACGCAGCACGAGAGACACACTGATGCCTGTCTTTGGCTGCAGACAAAATCTTAGTTTAATAGACCATTCAGTATACGACCCCACTGCTGGTGGACCAGAGGTCCCCGAGAGTATTCACAAGCCTAATAGTCAGACCTGCCTGGCATGAAAATTTAACCTTGCTTTTTACAGAAATTTACCGTTACTGAGGCTTCATTCCGTGTACTGCACTCGGTCGATTTGGCCTCCTATTTCGACGTTATTGGTAATGTGTACTTCTTTGTTTACTGCTTTTGGATTATAACTTTCCAAACAATTGATTTATAATGCTGCTGGTGAGAGGTTGCTCCTTGAAACACGTGTAAAGCATAACGACATTTACTGTTTTTATGCAACTTTGGTATTTTTTGTATTTTGAGAAATATGAAGATCCTGTGATGTATCTTTTATGTTTTTTTTTTTTTTTTTTGTGTGTGTTAGTTTGGAATCAAATAAAGTAATGGCAGGCCTTGATTCTTATTTCTAGTATGCATATTCAAGGAAGACATGAAAGACCCGTGACTGGAAAGGATTTCATCTTTGTCAAAAGAAACTCTTTTGTGTATAGCACTACCTGGTGTATTGTGATAAATCACAAATTCCTTCAGATCTATCTATACTAAAATCTACCAGCCTCAATAGTATTTTATGACTACTACATCCAAACTTTATAAAACTAAATAATAAATCTGGTGGAAACAGAAAGATATTTCTCAAACCCAAATTCAGACTTAAAAATTCTATAGTTAATACATTTCTAGTAGGTGAATTAAATATTTGTGTTTTCCACTATATTCAACAAATTTATTATGAAAACACTGTTTAAAACTTTTTGACAGATTAATATTAGTTAATATAGTTTGATCATTCCAACATTGATAACAACCTCAATCAAGCAAATCATGTCTTATACATAACAACCATTTAGAATGACACAAATCACCTGTATCAGCTTTAAAATATATATTACAAAATGGGAGAATTTTTTTATCATTTATTATTCGTTGCAGAAATTTTGCTTTTTTGTACATACTTACACAGGAATTCTAACAAGTTCTCCATAAACAATACAACATGGAGTACATTTTTGAACTTAAAATTCTAAAAGTAAAGACTCAATATCATTTTTTTCGTAACCCCAAACCCCTGCAACCTTCAATAAAGTAGGTGTTACCTGTAGTGGAACAGTTGTTCCAAATATTATATTTTCTCTTTAATCAATTAAGAAGGCTAAATATCCTGTCCCGACCCATTTCCCCCTTTTTTAGTGGCAATCAGGAAAAGTTGCCCTGGTTGTTCCTTCATTTCTTTACTGTATTTTTTTAGTTGTATTGCTTGTTCTTGTCCTGAAATGGCCGAGAAGATGCTCACTGAACGTTGAGGTCTGACTTTTTAATCAATAATTTCAGATATTTTAATCATTGTACGTCAAAGATATTTTACATGTGTTTGTTTGTACACGCGCATACAACCACAAAGACTTTTTGGCGCTTTAGAAATAAACGATAACCTTTTTGAAAGTTAACAATTGAGATAGTAAGTCTTCTCAATCGATATTATATAGCTTTTCTTACGTGAGATTGTAGAGTAAGGTGTAAACCTAGACATCCAACCGTAAATTTATCTAGTAAATTACGTATAATTGAATTAAGGAGGTATCTTTCAGGGAATCAGACGGATTAAGCGTGGTATTAACATCCAGTAGTCAAACGCGCACTGGCATGGTTTGGTACCAGCTAAAACCAGATTCCACTTTGGGTACTAAAGGTAAAGCTAGCTGGATCCGGTCCAGCATAGTAAATTTAAACGTACTCTGTCTTGTTATCTAACTATAGTTATCTCTCGTTTTGTACACTGACAGCACATCAGTCGTTGACACCACCGAACAAGACAAGGTGATCGCCAGACCTGGTAATACAAACCGGGACATTCCCCTAGTACGAAAACATGAATTAATGGATTTTCCCTCGGAATCTAGAATAAGGACTTAAAGCAACAGGCCGAGTTGAATGAGCAAACCAATCACATATATGCCATTTTCTTGTCAAAGTAGATCAAGTGGTGACCAGACAAAGGGTGTGACAAAGTTATTGATACAGAGAGAGAGGCGTATCTACCGGGCTTCATAAGTTTAAAGACAGCCTAGAGAACTATCTGGGTTTGAAATCAAACTTCTTAGCTACGATTGAAGAGTCAGGCGTTTCGGAAAGAAAAACAGCAAGACCTCATGGTTAAATGGTTAGGACCAGAATCGTCTAAACATGCTGATAGCATACAGATGTATAGTGCTGATAATCCGTCCTTTGGTTTAGAGGAACTATGGACAAGTCTAGATAAATTATATGGCGCGCCTGAGATGTTAGATGCTTCACTGAAACAGAAGTTGGATTTTCCCAAACTGACGAATAAAGATTCTAGGAGTCCACATGACCTACACAACATCCTAACCGAGATCTAGTTTGTCAAGAGAAATCCAGCATTCGCTAACTTGCTTGCGTATTTCGACTCTTCGCCAGGAGTGAAACCGATAGTCGGTAAATTACCGTATGGGCCCAGGAGAAATAAAGCGCGAGGGCAGTCAGCTATAAAGTCAGGCATAACGGACCCTTTCCGCCATTCACGGATTTTTGCAATTTAATATCCGAAACGTGCACACTGAAGAACGACCTCTCCGTTACTCTGGACTACGACATCCAAATCACAAAAAAGCCAGCTTCTCAGCCTACCCAGCAGCAGCCTATGAGTAGATTTAGAATCACCACACGTAAGACTGAGATAGACAAAAAACAAAAACAAAAACGGCTGTAACTTCCAGTAAAGAGACTTTGGATATCTGTTTCCTACACAAGGTGAATCACCCATTGAAATAGTGCAGGGGTTTTAAAGCCGAATCCCTAGAAGAATGCAAGAAATTGCTCAAACAGAATAACGTAAGCTACAAGTGTTTCGAGTCAACGGCTTATATCAGTCGTAATTGTTCAGCAAGTGTCAAGTGCAAAGAATGTTGCAGCGAATCGCATCCTATAGCATTGTACATTGCGAAAATCAAGAAGTCGGTTGTACAACCCCACTCACCTACTCAAAATTATGATGTGAAGTCGTCAGTGGAAAATGACAAATTTAGTAATAAGTGCACAGAAATATGCGGGTTTTCGTACGATGGCAAGTCATGTGCCAAGATATTGCCGGTGAATGAATACCAGAGGGATGAGCCCTACAAGGTTGTCAAGCTATATGCCATTATAGATGAACAAACAGATTTTACCAGAGTCGGTCGTTTTTTGACAGAATGTCTGAACAGAGTTGAGAGTGACTTTGCTGAGTTGATTCAACGCTGATCAGTCTTTTTCAACACCAGCTTTGACTGAAAATGTCTGATCTCAGTTGGGCCAACTCATTTCAGCCAATCTCAGTCTTTACCTGTGTTGTAAAAGACTGATCCGTGTTGAAAATGACCTACCAGCGTTGACTCAACATCGGACATTTTCAACGCAGGTCAGTCTTTTACAGCAAAGGAAGTGTTAAGAATGACTGATCAGTGTTGAGTCAATTTTGGACAGACATTCTCAACACATATCAGTCTTTAACAACACAGGTAGCGTTTAGAATTACTGATCAGTGTTTGCTCAACACTGGCCAGACTTTTACAACACAGACAAGTCACTTAAATCAAAAGTAAAGATTTTTATTTATTTCATTAATTTTTTTGATGTTTTATTTTATTTATAATTTACTTATTTATCTAATAAATTTAATTTATATTTTTTGTTAATTTTATATATATTTTTATTATTTAGTTCTTAATCGTTATGTATAATAACTGCTCACTGTCCTGACCTTATCTGGTTATTCGTTTGTGTATTTATTTTTCATTTTCTTGCAAAAATGTATACTGAATAGATGAATATACATATAACCCCGCCAGACCATACCTACGACCTGGAATGATTTTGTGAGTCTCGCAAAAATGTTCAAATGATATGATATGATATCAAATGATATATGTGATTTTTTTTTTTTTTTTTTTGAAGACCCGCTCTTTTTCACGTTTCTTTAGATAAAAAATTCAAAAATAATTTGATTTTTGTTTTCTTTACTATAATTTACGAAACAACGACTCTTCCCTGGGACTAATATAACAGTTATATTAGTCCCAGCTCTTACTTACAAAAAATAACATAAAACACACAAATCGAACAAAATTATAATGACGGTTAATACATTTGTATTATTTACCAATTAACAAATCTGCAGTTCACACTTTCGATTTCGTTATAAAGCCAATATTTTCATCAATCCTAATATTTATAGACACTCAGTCTCAACTCTTCAAGAGTTCATGTAAACAAGTACACGTTTCATGAAGCTATGTCCATCGGGTTGATTGTTAGGTTTAAATGTCCTTATACTCTTTTGCATAATTGAATATTTTATGTGATTTCCAAATTTTGTGTCCGTCCATGATATGTTATTATGGCCAATTTTGTCCTGTAATAATTCCGTTTTTCGTTTATGTATTTTTTCTTCAAAGGCTGGATCCACCGGTGAACAGACTCGGTGAATGAAAAGAATTCTTAAAGAGGAAGTCAATTTACTACTGTAACAATATTAGTTCACCCTTTACTGTTTAAGTATATGCAATTACATACACAGGTTAAGTATATTGATGAAGTTTCATTTTGCGGTCTTCTCGAACTGTTCGTTTTGTATGCATTGGTCATTCAATTACATTTAGCCGGGGTCAATAAATTAAACCACAAGCTGTCAAATTTATATGTTATCATTTAAATAACTGGAGGCCAAGAGGTAGGGGATTTAATTACATGTATTTTAAGTAATTTAACTTGATGTTAGCAAAAAAAAATAACAGAAATTGTACAAGTAACAACCCCATTAGCCCCGCTGTTCATTTAGAAAGTGGGAGATACGTGAACACACCGTTTAAGACCGAGTGTCAATATGATAATAATGCCGTACTATCAGACGATACAACAACAGGAATGTTGTCAGGTTGATGGTATAACCCTAATGACCTCTTCTATAACAATTAAACAGAGATATTTTGAGGATATGCTCAGCGTTTTCTTATCACGTTTCTCCTACTTGTATCAAACAATAGCTGAGCTTGTTTTTTATAGCAATTTAAACGGTTTATATCAGCAGAGTATAGTGAGACCTGGATGCAGTTAAAATTAAATTAATTTCTATAGAATTACAGCATGTTTTTTTGTTTTTTTGTTTTTTTTTTTCTAATAAATTTCTGAATTATCAAAGTTAGAAAATATTAATATAAGTATGTTCTTTTTATTGATTTTTTTTCAAATTAAAAACACTAAATTATAATATTTGATTAAAATGTTTATGTGCTGCTGGTGATATTACCTTTTCTGAAGCTCTTCGTCATAAAAAGAACAAAACAAAATAAATATTCAATATTTTCGAAAAAGCTTGCCAATTCATTGGCGAATAGATACTAAATGAATATTCAAAAATATCTATGATTTTCGGTGTTTCATATGACATTGTCGTTGATGCACGTTTTAAACAAGTAAATTTACTATAGAATCATTATCGTAAACCTGTCAAAAAGGCATGCATATTTTTACAGGATAGTCCCTGATATTTATCAAACAGAAAAACGGTCATTATGAATCTTGTTGTTTAAAGTAACATGCTTATTTATAATGAACATTATTTTCGTTATTTTAATATTGGGTCGAGTTTATATCCAAGACTAAAATCGAATGGTCTGAAAGTTGCCGTCATAACCAATAATCAGTCATTTTACAGACAAAGAAACACCGTGACATCATGTCATCAGCAGTACACTTAGCTGTGGAACCGGAACCCTATAGATTCTTTTTGCTACGGTTCCACAGCTACAACACACTGTCAACTCGTAGCTCAGATTGGTACAATGCCAACTCATCGTTCGGGCCCGGGCTACGCAGACCAAACAAAATTCCGATGCTCGGGTATTAGTACTTAGTATGACATGAGTGCTTGATAAATACTAGTATATACTAGTATGCTTTGTTTTGGGTCGCTTTAATCTGGAGATGGGATGTTGTCTTCTTGACATTTACCCCATTTCCTTTCTTTGTCATATATACATATGTTTTGTATATGAAACACGTAATTTGTGTGTTTGCTATGTTTGAGATTGGTAGTCAATATTATTACTTCTTAATGATATAAGTGCTTTAGAACGATATGCATGCTTGCGATATGTATATTTATAGACTAAAATAACTTGTATACAAAAATATATCAACAAATAAACAAATGAATAAAAAAAACATCATCCATTTGAAAATAATAAAAAAAATAACATTATCCGTAAAATATTTTCTTCCGCCGATGGACATTTGCGCAAAAAGGTAGGATATTTGCGCAAAAAACGAGGACAAAGGGGACATTTTTGCAGACGAAAAGTGGACATTTGCGCAAACGATAAAAGACTATTTTCTTATAATTTTGCCCAATTGCGCAAATCTTTATTCCTTTGCGCAACTATCCACTTTTTTGCGCAAATGTCCTTCTGTTTTTCAGGTAAATTTGCACAAATATCCGTCGCCCATTTCTTCGATATTCCCTTTTCCAGGCAGCATTCAATTTTCCTATTCATAATGAATATAGGGTAATTGTGTGCTTTTATTATTGATTTTATTTAAATTAATACTGGTTTCATTGTAGGTCTAATTACAGGTAAATTTAATTAACATTATTTACATATTATTCACTATTCTCCCACTTTTTTTTTACTTGTATACCAAAAAATTCAAAAGTGGGATTACCGTGAACACACCGTCTTAAACAACTACATGTACCAATTTTCATGTAATGCCTTCAAAAGTTGCCTTCTACAATATCACTTGGGTCGAAGTGAGTATCGAAAATTTCCTTATTTACGTGAATGCCATTTCTATAGATTCGACTCGATTATGTGCCTTATTTACGTCATGCGCACCTTTTGCAGTCAATTAATTGACTTAAATAAGGCTTTTAATCGAGTCGCATCTATAGAAATTAAATGCCATTGACATAAATAAGAAAATTCTCGATACGCAGTTCGGCACCAGTGAATATAAATTATTTCGATTTAAAATAATGACAAATGCGCAACGGTCTATTTCAAAATAGGTGTGTGCTTTGTTTTTGGTAATTTTAAAAAATGTAGAACTGACTCTGTTATTTTTGTAAGAAACATAAATCAATAATTTGAATATTCGACAATTTGATAATTAATATATGTTAAATGGATGCTTAGGGAACGACTATTTGATTTTCGGGAGGGGGAGGTTAAGCGATTTTGTAAATAGATGCTTTAATCTTGGTCCCAGCGAAAATAAATATTCTTATCTTACTTGTCATGAAAATAAATAATTTGATTTAGATTTAAGAATAAACTTTTTGTTGCACATTCAAGAAATAAATTGATATGCCATTTGATGAAAAATTAAAAAAAATTGTTCGAGATAAAAGAAATAATTTTTGAACGCAAAGTCGCCCAAGCCCTCCACCGAAAATCAAATTGTCGTCCTTGACAGCAAAGCAGACGGTGTATTTTTTTAAACTGTTCTAAACAGTGAACGAGTTAAAACATATGCAATGGTGAGTAGCCAGACATAATGACCAAAGAAAATAAAATATTTCCTAGACGAATCCAGAAG
Source organism: Modiolus philippinarum (assembly GCA_002080025.1). Lineage (NCBI taxonomy): Eukaryota > Metazoa > Mollusca > Bivalvia > Mytilida > Modiolidae > Modiolus > Modiolus philippinarum. Next base: position 4,221 of record MJUU01047464.1, on the reverse strand, counting down.
GGCAAAGGGGTCCGAGACTTGGAGCACCCGTTTCTGAATATATTTTAAAACATACAAAACAATAATCGGCTTTTTTAGGAAGTGTACTTGTAAATTAGGCACGAGCTAGTTAACGTTGATTGTACTATTACCCTTTTGGTATTGAAGGAGTGTTTTATAAAAACATTTATTACCTAATTGTATTGTTTAATATGTTTTATTAAGTATTTCGTATTTTGAACTATTTTGGAGATTGTTACAATTAAGGGGATACGATACAGTAGAGATCCTGAACTGATTTTTTCCAGAAATTTTGAAATAAAGTCAATTTGGACATGCTCTTTCCAAATCTACAAAGAAAAATATACCTTCATGATTTTGTTTTCGAGATAATTGCGATTCAAAATCGCCCATTTTCCAAAATGTTACGTAAACAATGGATTTTTACAGTCATTTTGAAAATGTCATAACTTTAAAACTAAGCTAATTGCTTCGGGTTTTTTGCTACAGTTTTGTGGGTTAATTCTGAAGAAGGTAAGTAAAAATTTTAATACAAAATTTCATTATTTGTGGTTCGAAATTGACATTTCTGTACATATTTATTGAATAAACGTCCGTTTCTAGTAGAAAAAAATTGTGAACTGATTTTTTCCTCACAATTCGCAGAGATCTCCGTGAAACATCACTCTTTCGAAATTCGCTTTGAAAAATGGGGGTCCTTATTTTAAAACTACAGAGAGAAAACTGTCATTTTTTATCGCTACAAATGAACATTGCCGGTTTTGGCGCGAAATAACGTTACAATTATTCCGCTCGGAAACTTGAACGTCGTCAATCTGTGTTTTCGCGCATTGGTTGCGAAAAATGGTAAAGAGTTGAATACCATTAACAGTTAAACAGGAAATAAAAGACATCAAACAGAACAGAGAATTTAATTACTTTCGTCTGAAGACATTCACAAAGATCAGTCAAACACATACTAGACCCTTCTGGTGACTGTGTTAACTGCAAAAAAAAAAAAAAATGATGATTTCCCAAGTGCTGCTTTTCAAGTATACAGATTTATATTCGTTGATTGGGTCTTTGGTTTCACCTATCCATCTTTGACGAAAAAAAGTCAGAATTCTTTGTATGTGGTGTCGGTATAATTTCAGGGATGGGTTAGGATGGGGTTTGATCCCGATTTTCCGAGAAAAAAGTACGATTCCCTCAGTAATCCCCAAAAATGAAATTGACCGAATCCCGTTCCTGATAAGTTTTTCCCCGAATTCTCGATTGATATGAAATAGCCATTTTCACAGAGTTTTAATTGAATTTTCACAGCACAACAATAAAAATTCAAATCGTAAAATGCCGCGAAATTCTCCTGGTAATGGCCAAGATAATACGCCACCTGACTCCCTCGTCGCAACCCATTCATTTTTACCAGCTAAAATATAGACATAATTTTTACGGATTTTTTTTAAGCTGTCTCATGCTAGATTCGGACTAACAACCTCGATTTTTGTAAACCCATGCGCCAAAAATTACGCAAGATCTCAGGTTCTTTTATTCATCCCTACATTCAGTTGTTTACTTGTTTTGTCTTTGTGAAGTTGCCTCAATTNTTTTTTTTTTTTATTTTTTTCATGATGAATTCAGGGTATTTTATATGCTACTCATATTCTGTGACATGCCATGACTTTTGACTTTTTCCTTCAATAAACAAGAACTATTTTGCAGAAACTAATTAACGTCATTTTCACAGCAGAGATACATGTAAATGTACGTATAAGTTATAGAAATCCCAGGGGAAGCTGATTCAATAAAAGCAAAAAATAAGTCACTGGAAAAGTCACAAGATTTTAATGACTGTTGAAATTTTTTAGTATTTTTATGGACTTGTATTCCAGTAGCAATTTTAAATAATAATTATTGAAAACTTGATAAGTTTTTACCTTGTAACAAGTGTAAATCTTTTTTTTTAACGAAATCAAACTGTTGTTGGGAAAAATGGATTCTATTGCAAACGATGCCGATAGCGAGTTTTATCAATTTGACAAGTATGTCGGATCTGTAGCTACCACTTATGAGCAATTCACAACCACGTCGATTTTATCAGATTTATTGTACATGTTTCTGTCCATAATTCGGGTAGTCTGGTAATATGACGTCGATCTCTATTTCGTGAGTCTATCGTGACGTCGAGAAAACAACATGCCACATTCGGCGACGTTATTATCTGCCCTTGATACTGTATCGTATCCCCTTAAGTGTTCTATTTCACGATGTTCTATTGCCTGGTGTTTTCTTTTGCCTGGTATGTTCTATTTCATGGCTACTGTAATTGGTCAAAACGATGTCATCATGAATATTCATTACCGTTCTATTGCCTGGCTTCTGTGATTGGTCAAACAATTTAATGAATATTCATTACTGTTCTATTTCCTGGCTTATGTTATTGGTCAAAACTATATTGATTTTAGTGAAATGGATTTTTTTTACATTGACAGGTTCGATGGAATTTTAACTCTACTAACATTCCTTGTAATTAATAACCTCAAATTATTGATAATGAGAGAAATACTACAAGATACATTGAAAACAAAAAAAATATGCTAGAGTTCTGACAGACAGAACTACTTATAATGGTTTTAACATGTGTAAGGAAATACACATTCATTAACATTATGGAATAAATCAACATGAAAACAATTATATATTATTTTGATCATCATTAGATATTAAGAATTAAAAAAAATACAATTTTAGTTGTTCAGATTTACTAAGCATTGATGATCATTTGGTATCAGAATAGCAATTTAAGTAAAATAATTTGCATGGAATTTGCAGATGGCCATTTCCACAAAATTATTTTTCTTTTGTGCAGATTAGGTAATAAAACAGTTATTAAATGTGTAGTCAGACAATAGCTCAGAATTATTTTCCCTCGGTAATGGAAACAGCTCGGTGTTCTATTGTCTTCAGCCGTTGGCTTCGGGCAATAGAACGCTGAGCTGTTTCCATTACCTCGGGAAAATATTATGGTCTATTGCCTGGCTACACATTAAATAACTGTATACTATATTGAAAAATATGTCTCTGATTCTATATAACTAAAGGGGTGGACAGGGAGAAAGGAGAACAGGAGACGGGAGAAAGGAGAAAGGGACCAAAAATGAAGAAAAACAAAAGGGAGAGACTGGGGGAAGGGAGAGAAAGGAGGGAGAAAGAAGAGAGACTCCCACAGTCTAATTGTTAATTAGACACGAGCTAGTTAACGTTAATTGTACTAATACCCACCACGGAGTTATTGAAAGAGTAAACGAGAGTGCTTGTCTTGGTTTATAAAAACATCTATATTGAAAAATATGTCTCTGATTCTATATAATTCAAGGGATGGACAAGGAGAAAGGAGATAGGGAGACGGGAGAACAGAGAAAGGGGAACAAAAAGGGAGAAAAACAAAAGGGAGACCAGGGGAAGGGAGAGAAAGGAGGTAGAAAGAAGACGCCCTAAGTCTAATAGTAAATTAGGCACCAGCTAGCTAACATTAATTGTACTAATACCCGCCACGGAGGTATTGAAGGAGTAAACGAGAGTGCTTGTCGTGGTTTATAGAAAAATATGTCTCTGAGTCTAATAATTAAAGGGGTTGACAGGGAGAAAGGACAAAAGGAGACAGGGACGGGAAAAATGACAAAAGGAGATATGGACGGTAGAAAGGAGAAAAGTGACCAGAAAGGGAGAAAAACAAAAGAGAGACCGGAAAAGGAGAGAAGAGGAGGGAGAAAAGAGAGAGACGCCCAATGTCCCCCCAATAAATGGAAAAAAAAATAATGGAATAATGACCAGTCAAAAGTAGCACACTGCCGGTTAAACACAAGGAAAAAATAAAACTTCGAAAAGTAGAATATAGCTGTCGACTAGAGTCCAGGGTGGATTTTAACGGGAACGCAAAAGCGTACGTCCCCCCTTTCACCACCAATGAAAACAAGTGTTGTGGGAATTCTCCATTAAACTATCTCTATACTGTAATTTAACACTTTTTGTGTTTGATAATAATTATCAAGTAATGCCCAAGGAGTGACTTACGTCGTTTTAATAGATCTAATGATGAATATGTTCCACGAAATACATATATGAAGTATACAATTTCAAATTCTAAAATCCATTATTTATTTATTAATATATTTACTCATTCATAATTTAAGATTATTGCAGATTTAATACATCAATGTTTCTGCACAAAAAATGGAGAAC
>MJUU01047463.1:0-36163 GCA_002080025.1 Modiolus philippinarum | reverse complement strand
CCCGAAAAAGATTATACCAACCTTCATTTAAAGTTAAATGCGTTTCATGCATGTGTAGTGTGATTATAGTGCCTCCCAAATACTATACTCTTGCCTATATACTTATTGATAATATATTGTATAATAATATTACGTACATAATTTGCATGGTAAAAATATTGCGATATGAAATAGCTATTTTCACAGAGTTTTAATCGAATTTTCACAGCACCCCAATGAAAATTCAAATCGTAAAATGCTGTGAAATTGCCCTGAAAATGGCCATGATAATACGCCACCTGACTCCCTCGCCGCAACCCATTCATTTTTACCAGCTAAAATATAGAAAAGTCACATAATTTTTACGGATTATTTTTAAGCTGTCTCATGCTAGATTCGAACTAACAACCTCGATTTTTGTAAACCCATGCGCCAAAAAAATACGCAAGATCTCAGGTTCTTTTATTCATCCCTACATTCAGTTGTTTATGTGTTTTGTCTTTGTGAAGTTGCCTCAATTTTTTTGTTTTTGTTTTTGTTTGTTTGTTTTTTTTTTTTAATTCTTTTATGATGAATTCAGAGTATTTTATATGCTACTCATATTCTGCGACATGCCATGACTTTTGACTTTTTCCATAATTAAACAAGAGCAATTTTGCAGAAACTAATTAACGTCATTTTCACATTTGACAAGTATGTCGGATCTGGAGCAACCACTTCCCCAATGAGCAATTCACAACCACGTCGATTTTATCAGATTTATTGTACATGTTTCTGTCCGCAATTCGCGTAGTCTGGTATTATGACGTCGTTTTCTATTTCGTGAGTCTATCGTGACGTCGCGAAAACAACATGCCACATTCGGCGACGTTATTATCTGCCCTTGGTACTGTATCGTATCCCCTTAATCGTCAACCAGTATAATACTCGATAACCATATATTTCGCACATGTGCAAATGGTATTGGAATATGAGTAAACGGGACGAAAAATAACAATGTTTTAATTTTTTTTCCGTCTCAGTTCATAAAGGAAATTACGATTAAGAACACTTTCCAACTAAATCATGCCATTCAGACACGTAAATGTGTATTGTTTTGCTTTAGGATTTCAATTTTGAACTTCCATCTGTTTGAAAACGTCAGATTGTGTATTGTGACGTCATAGACACAGACAGCAATGGAGGCGAGAAATCCGCCTTCTCTTAGATCTTTTCAGAATTTTCTGTCATATTAGAATCGAAATAATTCATGGCAGGTATATGGTTTATGTCATTTAACCATGGGCTTGGCCTTTATATTCGTAACGCTAACGCTCTGGGTTAAATTCGAATATAAAGGCCCAGCCCATGGTTAAATTTCCAATAACCATATACCTGCCATGAATTATTTCTTAAATTTAACATAGGACCAAAAGTCAAACATTAGTTAAAACCTTACTTATTAAGAAAAAAAAACGAATATCGAAGTTACTGTCAATTGAAGTGAGTCAAGCCATTCTGTTTAATAAAAGATAGTCAAATGATAATAAATATGGAAATTTTCATGCATGTCAAGATGTACGGACTTTATATTCTGACACTCACACAGTTTATATAACATAATTCTCATTCAATTCATTACTTAGTTCTTTATAAATTTACACAAGATGATATAATTCTGATTTGATACAATCTCTAAATAAATGAAAGCGACATTACATCAGATTATATGTACCACGATATTGTAGTTTTAAACACATTGATATATTTCTTCATAACATCCAGTCAAGAAGATCTCGAGGGTCAAGAGAGAGAAAGAATTTCCTTCTTTTTCCTGGATTTAAAATATGGATATTCGTATATATATCGAGTGGATCGTGGTGTGTTATATTATCAGGCTTCACTTCTTCTATATAATAATACTAGTATGTAAATTCCGAGATCCAACTTGGAGAACATCTCACAAATAATGATGCGCAAAAGTACTATTTGTTATTTTCATCAAACAGTCCAACAATCTAAAAAGTCGAGTCGGACAAGACATTTTTTCCTCAATTGGTTTTTGTAATATGTGGTGGGAGTAAATTGTCAAATTCAAGCACTTTCATTATTTTTACAAAAGCGTACGATTTCCTAAAATGTAGAAATAAGTGTCAATTTTGCAAAAACTAAAATCCAAGAGTTTTATTACGTTGCAGTACTTTCCGTTCACGGGAGGGGGGCTTTTCCTAAATAAAGGTTTATACAGACGTGCCGCTGGAATGGGCAGGTTTTTTGTAGTTGTGAAATATATGAATGGGTAGAAATTTTTGACATCATGTATTTCATTAACCCCATATAGCCGGAATCTTTACTGGTTGCTGTAATCAATTAAGTATTTAGCATTATTTGATGTTTAAGAACATTCCTGCTATGAAACTAATGGTTACACATTATTACTATACAGTTGGGTTGCTTATTTTTGAAATTTACTATATGAATGGGTCAATATTTTTTGGGGGAACTAATGAAAGGGGGATATTTCCAAAATGCCAGCCGCAGGCCTATACCTAATTCAACCTGAAGTGACCCCCGTGTATCCGTTCTTAGCCATAAACGCATCGATTATGAAATCATTTAATACATCTGTTTCGATTCGGTAGTTTAAAGTATATACATAAAAAAACGAATGTTTTTGCGTTGTTTGCAATATAATTAATTGTACAATAGTATGATATTAATTATCTAAAAAATGAATATTTTCTAAGATATATATGACTTCAACTGTGTTTTATTTAAAAATATAAATTTGTACATTTCTAATGTTGTATTTAGAAAATTAATGTATAATCAATGATTTTGTGTCCAGTTGCTTATTTATCAGGTATTTCATGTATAATATACATTTACACCATTGTTTTCTCAAGCTGGAACTCTTCAGTTACTTTATTGATGAACTTTATTAAGCAATTTCTGAAAAATTGAATTTTCAAATGGCTTATATTTATGCCCTTTCCATTACGTGAATGTAAAACCATTGTTGTATGTCATTTTGTTTTGTCGCAACGATGGGATAGGAATGGGTCAACAGAGTAGCAGAAATTAATGCTTTTTGTCCCATATTGTCTTGTAGATGGGTTTAGGATTTTTCATAAGTTCTGGGTTTTGTATCGCAGACTTCTGTTAAGTCTTGCCATGACGTTCGTTAGGCACGATTTGATCCATATTTTTGTGTATCGTGTGCTGCTTGATTAAATGTGCTTATCAGCTTTTATTGTATACTTCGTAAATATCGGTGTCAGTCCCTGCCCTTTCTCGAAATTCCCCTTGTCCTTTTCAAATCTTTTTGCTTACATCTTGAACTTTCTCTGGATTTCTTAAATTTAAAACCTCCAATCCAACTTGGTTCGTAATTATTTGTAAGAATTTATTAAGTATCAGAGAAACCCGGGCAGTGACATCTGATCGGCTCTAGGAAATATTTTGCCAATATATTGTGAAGTTCAGCTGAAGGTATTATTTCAATTATATTTTAGCTTACCAAGAAACCGTTGCAAAAGTAAGCATGGCTCTGCGTTTTCCTGGATAAACGCGATAAAGTTCTCCTATGATTTTTCTGCGGTGTATTTACTTTGTTTTTTTAATTCATTCAAGCATAGAGAGGATAATTATTTCATGATTGGGGGTAAATTCCACCCATGGTTTTTAGCGTTGGAATATACTGGTAAATACAAATAATAAAATACAGAAGTCACTGTAAATTTTGTTTCTGCATATGCGCATTTCGACAAGTTATTCTCAAGCCTGAATATACAATTTAAAGGGCAAATACTTGTCAGTATAGTATTTGTTGTTAAAAATACTGCAGATTTGTAAAACTAAACCATATTTAAAAAGTGATAATTTCATTTCAGTATATCGCCATACCATATTGCATAATAATAAAAACATTTCTATTTGTTATAAAATCACTCATATATATATTTATTTGGAAAAATAAATAAAATACTTATTATTTTTGATTTTTAACAAAAAGTAAATAATTTTGTAAATATTTTGTAATTATTAGTTATTAGGCTAACTAGCGTCTTTATGGCCAAAACAACAACATTTCAACGGATTGTTTATTAAGAAATACAATTTTCATAATGTCATAGGATGGAGGTAATTAAATAATGTAAATGATTTTCGGTTCTATAGACTAAGGGTTAGAAAAAAATGTCTTGTAAAAGTAAACTCGAGACATTCTATGTATTACTTGAGTTATAGAATGACTTCAACTCTAAGATATATTAAAAGAAGTCAGAATTTTTCTAGTTATTTTAAGTGTATCATCGAAACCAAACTTCAGTCATAATGAAACCAAACGATCCAATTTGAAACTGCTTCACTGTTCCTGATCAAACCCACTGTACAGTGTACTGAATTCATAACAGTTGTCAGTGCCAAAGTACCAAAACTTTGAACATCAAAGAGAAATATCCTGCCGACGGACTTACACAAATGAGACCATTGCCTTTGGAGTCTACCCTAGATGCTGAACCCTGCAGCCAAGAAGCCAAGAATTGTACAATCGAGCATAATCTTTTAGAGCTTATTAACAGTCCATTCCCTGGTGGATCAACTTTCATAGATAACCAAGCTGTTTATATGCTTGTTTCCAACCCCTCAATATAGCAGACCGTTCTGTATGGAGAGAAACAATCCAGATGCTAACACAAGCTACAGCTACATAACTGCAGAGACATTATTGACTAATTACTTGACAATGTCAATGAGAAAATAAGCAGAAATGTAAGGGTAAAGATGTAGTCGTGGTTCATGGTTTGCTGACTGATATACACATTTTTAGTGGCCATCGACACTGGTACAAATAAGAAGACAGCTGTCTACTGTTTAAATGTAGCAGGAGACTAGAACAAAGAAGCTGCTGAACAATACTAATCCAAAGTAACAGGTGTTATAAAGACAACGAAATGAAAATAGTTTCCATGAAGCAGAACAATGTAAAACCGAACCCCGAGCTGACAATGTATGGTTATTCTACACATTAGTGCAACCAACTTGGCCAAGACGTAGCGCCCCTCACGTGGCAGAGATCAAGAAGTACTTCAGAAACCAACATGCACCTTGTGCACTACTATCTGAGATAAAAAAAATCTGTTGATCCACAGTTTCCTGCTGACACAAGATGGAACAGACAGGTGACATTCTTTGACACATTCATAAGAAACATACCTTACATGCTGATGATATTTCCAAAGAATGAAGATGTCTTTGACTCAAAAGTTAGAAACCTCATACTCAACGTTGGTCTCTTAAATGAAGTAAAAAATCCCAAGAAACAGCTACAGTCGATTTCCTATGCACTTGACAACCTATAGTCTGACAGCTGTCGGCCATTGCAGAAGCCCGCGAGATTTATGAAGCAAATTTAAAGAACGGATTTAAACAGTCCATGGTACCTAGCAACTACTTAGCTTACCCTCTTCATCCTGCCCTTAGACAGAAAGAAAATTTACAACCAAAACCTGTAACTAGTGCTCAAAACTTATTACTCTCATCAAACCCAGATGCAGTTTCAAATCTCCTCAGCCTTAATTATTATTATCAATACAAAAGATACTACTTCATACAGTTATTGACCATACCAAACCAACAATATGAAAGTCAAGCACTTCTAGATTCAGTTAACCCAGCCATGCGCCAAGTTAAAGTAAAATTTCTGAAAATGTCGTCGAGCTCTGCACCAGAAGAGGTTTTCAAAGTTTTGTTCGATACGGAGAAAGCTCATCAACAAACTTTGACTCCAGACGACAGCCAAATTCCGCTCACATCTCATCAAGAACAACGATGTAAGCGTTGCTCCATCGCTTGGTTCTACCATTTTTTGCAGAGGTTTGTCTGTTGTGCATTTATTCAATATCATTTTATAGTTTTTTAAACTAGTGTTTTGTTACTGCTTGCCCAGTGATAGACACTGAAACTTAAAAAAGATTATGTTATGTTTAACTTTGTAATTTATCATTGGATAACTCTAAATGCTGACCCTTTTCAAGTACTAGTATATGTATCATATTATTTTGTACTTTTCAAGAGAGTGTAAGATACAAAACATGTATCTCATGTATCTCTGATATCAGAAGATAAAAATGATAAGGAATGAAAGAAAAAAAAAAGAAATAACGAAATTACCCGTTTATTATATAACTTGGGTATTTATTGTACTTTTAATCCTCTTTGCTAACCAGTTGAAGAATAATAAAAGCATGGATGATAATATAGTGTGCAATCATGCATGACATGTCTTTTTTATGACATATTTTCTAACAACTTGTAGAATAACAAAAAACATGAGCATCTGGATGTAATGTTCTGCATAGAAAATAAGTCAGGCTTATGTGCTTGCAGTGCTACAACAGTTTGGTATTATTAGTCAGATGATTGTCAACAAAACATGAGAACATTGGTAAAGTAACAGACCTGGTGTTACTTGAAATCCGATTGCACTATCAACTTTGTGAGCATGTGCAATTTTCTGCTTGATACCATGGGAACTGTTTTGCTATTGAAACTTAAATATCCAGTCGAAATTATAATTCTCGAATCCACTCTACGACATACCTTTGCATAGCATATCTACAAAATGGCATACTTCTTGGAAGTTAGCAAAAGAAATGACAACGTTATTTAGAGAGAGACAATGCTTTTTTTAAAGCTAAAAATTTGGAATACTAACTAGCAAACTTTGGGGATAAAATAAGATTTATTACAAAAATGGAAAAAAGAGTAAAACTACAAACGAACATTCAGTTTAGCAGATGCAGTGTGTGAAAGAGGGTCGACAGGTGTCCCAAGCACCAGTCCGTTGCGGTTGTGCTGTATCTACTCAAGGTTATCAAGTGATTCCTGTGTTAATGTAGCCAGATCCTTCATGAGATGACACGGATATTATTGCCGATACAGTAAATAATGATTTATTTGCGAACAATGTGGTATGTACAGGTATGGAGATCACAGGAGAAGTGTAAAATCAATGCAAATGACATATTAATTCCAGTATAAAATTTTTTGTGCTGCAACCTGAAAGATGGTGCGCTCACTGCTTATCATTGAACAAGCAAATTGTACAAACTCCATAGTTTTCAGGAACAGTACAAACTCCATAGTTTTCAGGAACAATCAGCAACGTTCACGTATTACTGTACACTGCTTAAATGATTAAATAGACAGATTGGTTCTATTTGCTCGCCCAATTCCAAACACTTTTTGCAAATGTGTTGAACAGGATAAAATAAAATTTAATGCATTTTAAAGATATTTTTACAACTACTGGCTTTGATATCAGCCGTGTCACATGTTATGATACTTGCTCTAAACACCGCCGTCCCGTGCGAATAAATGAAAGTACTTTATTTCTAGGCCATACTTCAAGATACTCCCAAGCTAGTGTGTAGAAATGGAACGATTACCACCGCCAATCGATTAACAGGGCCGGCTTTCTTATAAGAACAAGTACGATCCGTTGCGGTCATTTGTAAATCTGCCAATCTGGCGGACAATGTCGTTCAGGTCATGGACATATTGGACACAAACAATAATGTCCCAGATAGGAAGGTTGTTAATTATACCCATATCCAGGGAAAACCAAATCCAAAATATAGAAGTATTCTGGTTTAACAAGGTTTAAGATGGGCGACCAAGCAAACTGACACTCGACATGCAACATGCCATTTACAATCTATGCAGGAAAATAATTCATAAATAAAGGTATGTGCGTCCTTCATCTTGCTTACATATTTGAAAACACATGACACGACTTAAACGTTCATAATATAGGTAAGTGTGTATAACTTGCTAGCAAAAAAGAATGTTTTTTAGGATAAGGACAACATGCCCAACTTTTATGTTTATTTCTTTCTTTGGCCCGGACTTTTTGGTCTGTATTCATGGTGTAAAAAGCCGAAAAAGTCAGTTAATAAGGAGTCGTGCTGTCGAAATGTTTTGTAGAGTTTGACTTTGTTTTTTTTTTCGGGGCTGAATTTTAGCTTTAGTAGGATGGTTCTTTTATTAATTTTATGTCCCTTCAGTTATGTAACTTTTTCTGTAAAAGAAGAAGGGAGTTTTCATCATCAATCTACAAACATATTTGTCATGTTTTAGTTTCTATCGGTAATTTGTAATTTTATCGGTAATTTGTATTAGTTTTCTTCGATCTATGGAGACTGATAATCCCAGTATAACCGATTGAAATTATTGGGTCACTGTGAAGACGTCAAATGCGGGTTGCTACATGTAAGTAAGTAAGTAAGTAGGTAAATTCTTTATTTAATGAGGGTGACTCAATTAGACTTGATCTAATTTTCATTGAGGCCCTCCAATCATTCATCAACTAATTTCATACATATTTAAACACAATCAAAAAGCATAATAAATAAATGAACTGGCATGCATACAACACATATATCAATATTTCAAGTAATACATTTCAAGTAATGATTGAAACAAAGCTCCTTAAATAAAGCTATATTATGACATTTTTTTTATATTGTATGGTAAGTCATTCCATATTTCAACTGCGGAATATTGAAAAGATTTCTTATAAAAATTTGTATTTTGGTCTATTTAAAAATAAATCATCATTTTCTGCAGATCTCAAATTATAACTGTGAACTTCATTACTGATTGTAGAAATATGTATTCTGGAACTTGACCACTTACTATTTTATACATCAACACCGACTTTTGCTATTTGACACTTTCAACAAAAGGTAACCATTTTAAGGAAGAAAACATTAACTTTGATTAAACTGTTTTGTCACACTCAAGTATTATTATTATTAAGCGAATGTCGTGTTTGTACTATTTTTCGTGTTCATATGCATAAGACGTTGTTCATATGCATAAGACGTTGAAGGGAGAATGCATTTAAATTATTGCAAGAAACAATAGATAAACTGTGCTTAAATAGAAATTTCAGTTTATTTAATTTTATTTACGAGTTCTGTTTCTTTTTTTAAATTACCGATAAAAGAAATATAGGAAATTCTGTTTTTGATACGGACTTAGCGGGCTCAATTGATACTGGCCGTGATGAAATCCGTACCAAAACAAAATGTCCGATATTCCCTATTTATTTCAAAAATTCTATATTATTCATGTCGTTTCATATTTTGCATGGAACACAACAAATTTCATGATCCACATTGAACATTACTATGTAGGAGAAGATGGTAGCATCAGCTCAAAAAAGGAGGCTCAGACTCCCTAGTTCATAAATGTTACGACTACAGGAAAAATTAGTCCAGAACGACAGGAAAAATAAGATGATGCCCTAGGTAAATTTGTGAAAGGGAAGGTTATACCAGTCAGTGTAGTGGACAACAGTTTAACCAGAGGTTTTATTGTCCTCCTAGATGCAAGGTAAATTCCTGCGTACTGAAAACTTCGTAATTTTTTCAACTGCACTGATGATATGGCGATATGCAGTTACTAAATTGGCGGTAATCATGGTATTTACAATGGAATGCAATAAAAAAAAATTTCAGTTTTCTTCGCAAGTACATGAATCAGAGGCTTTTAGTTTTAAGTTTAGGCTTTATACCGTACAGCTGTCATGACTGTAATATCACGTCTACTTCCTGTCCTGAAAACTTATGCTTTATAAACGTCTTAAGTCATTTTCTTCAATATAATTCACCATTTTTCCTCAGCCATGCTATTCTATGCTGCCACAATCAGACATCTTTGATGGACATGTCTAGACAAACAATGCACTACAAAGAATAATCCATTCTAATCCTGATGATTAATTTTCAATATACTAATACTTTGTATCCTCTATTAAACTGTAATCACTGTTGAACTTCACAACTTGTGTAATCAGTAATAAATATGGGATTTATAGTCAGACAAATAATTAATGCAAAACTGTGTATTGACCTTACTAGGTGTTCATTAGCCTTTGATGAGTGTCCCAATTATGAAATAATTAGCACTGAATTCCTATCTTTGGGTCCTTGTACTGCTGACGAAGCATAAATTGCGGGAATGGCCGTACGGTACATAAAAAATAATTATAGTTGGGAGTTCAAATGTTTTGTGGTCTCATGTTTACTCCATACCTTTCCATGAAAATAATCATTGATGGGTTTATAGCAGTATTAAAATTGTTTTGTTTTGTTATTGTACTAATTAGATAGAACAGTATTGTAATATAGAGGACATTAATTGCATTGGGAAATGCAAGCCAACAATATATCAGAATTGGACATACGTGTTTTTTCAGCTGAGTACCCTAGATACAATACAGATATTCTACAGTACACACAGAAAACAATATATTTTGCCATGTTTTCGTTTTCTATTTGCTGTGCATTTATTATTTCTTCGATTCAATTTTAAGATTGAATGATATATTTTACTAAATGATATGAAGTAAATGAACATCAGACCAAACACCAACTGCAAGACTAATTGTTAGCTTAAAATGGTTGATACTTGTTTTTGTATCACACTTCAGGACACATTGTTTATTGCTTGGAACTGCACCAAGACATTCTTTTATTTATCCTGCATGTGATTTGATGTAATCGACATTTTCACAGAATTTTAGGAAGTATGAATTATGCAGTTGGATAATATTTGTTAAATTATTTTAAACATCTCTTATATTTCAGATACAAAGTACTATCCAGTGCTACTGTGATGACACACATAACAAGGAAAATGACTGAAATGGAGGAAAAACTTAAGAAACATACAGCAAAAATTCCAAAAGTTTCCGTTACACACAATGGCTGGACAAGTCTCAGTACTGAGTCGTTTTTCACAACAACTCTGCATTACATTGACGGGGTATGGTGTTTGAAATCTGCACTAGTAGGTATGATAAACTTTTAAGGTAGATAGACACTAAGATTTTTATCCATGAGATTTTCTTATAAATTGGCACAATTGATGACCCCATCCTACATACTCGAAATTCGAAATAAAAAAGTATGGGTCACTATGTTCACCCTATAGGATCACTCTGCCCGATAAAATGATTGTTGGTCAACTGGCGCATTGTTGGTGTGCAATAAACAAGATATGCATGGATGAACTTCATCTTTAACTGCAGAAAAAACATACTTACCAGAATTTTTTCCCTATATTTTTTCTAAAATTTCTTCATTATCATGTGTTCTTTAGACTTACGCTTTCTCGTGCAGGAATGATGAGAGCAAATTGATAAAAATTAAGATACTGTCAGTCACGGCCTTATTTCTTTTTAAATTTACCATTTCCCGTGGTAATTTCAAACATTCTTCTGTGTTTTTTTTTTACAGAAGAATGGATCAAAAGATGACCTATGATGATCCCAAGCTGTCATGAACAGAAATTAAATGTACGATGTAGGGCGTAGCATTGCGGTAGATTTTTGTAGCTGTACGCAGCGTTTTTCTGTAGGTCACTTTTTTCGGATTGTTGGAGTGCAACACTTTTTTACTGTACGCATTGCTGTAGTGAAACTATACGCATAGCTGGACTCAGTGTATTACGAAAACGGTTGTTTTATTCTTCATAATTGGGAAACGATGGATTTTTACTTCATCTTTTTCAATTAAAAGACACCCAGAGTCAAATAAATATATTTTCAATCGCTATGCAAACATATACGACTTTTAGATTGCGTTGATGTGTTTTAGACTGACGATTCGGTTCTCATTTACTTACCATGATTCTATTTGTTAGGGGAAAAAGCCGCTTATATCATACTTAAAACCAAACTCCATTAGTTCGTACACACGCTATATGTCCTCGCTACTAGATTCAGTTGACTGGAAAATAGTCCTTCACTTTTCTATCATTTTTAGCTCACCTGGCTAATGCCAGGGTGAGCTTTTACCATCACTTTGCATCCGTCGTCCGTCCGTCGTCCGTCCGGGGTAAACTTTTCATTCAAAGATCTTCTCTGAAACTACTGGGCTAATTGCAACCAAACTTGGCTACATTAGTCCTTAGGTTGTCCCTTACAGAAAAGCTGTTTTTCAGGTCCGTGCGATATCCAAGATGGCCGCCAGCGGGAAACATAGTTTAAACATTGGACCCTATGGGAAAACACATTTAAACATCTTCTCCTTTGAAACTACTGAGCCTATTGGAACAAAACTTGGCCACAATAGTCCTTAGGTGGTCCCTCGCAAAAAGGTGTTTTTTCAGGTCAGCGCGATACTCAAGATGGCCGCTAGCAGGAAACATAGATTTAACATTCGACCCTATGGGAAAACACTTACAAAAGATCTTCTTCTCTGAAACTACTGAGCCAATTGGTACCAAACTCGGCCACAATAGTCCTTGGGTAGTCCCTTACAAAAAAAAGTGTTTTTCAGGTTCGCGCTACATCCATCATGGCCACCAGCGGGGATATAGTTTAAACATTGGACCCTATGGGAAATACATTCAAAGATCTTCTCCTCTGAAACTACAGGGCCAAATAGAATCAAACTTAGCCACAATAGTTCTTAGGTGGTCCCTAGCAGAAAAAAGTGTTTTTCAGGTTAGCGCGATATTCAAGATGAAAGCCAGCGGAGGACATAGTTTAAACATTGAACCCTATGGGAAAACACTTTCAAAGATCTTCTTCTCTGAAACTACTGAGCCAATTGGTACCAAACTTGCCACCAATAGTCCTTAGGTGGTCCCTTACAAAAAAGGTGTTTTTCATGTCAGCGCGATATCCAAAATGGCCGCCAGCGGGAAACATAGTTTTAACATTGGACCCTATGGGAAAACACATTGAAAGATCTTCTCCTCTGAAACTATTGAGCCAATAAGAACCAAACTTAGCCACAATAGTTCTTTAGTGGTCCCTTGCAAAAAATTTGTTTTTCAGTTCAGCACGATTTTCAAGATGGCCGCCAGCGGGAACTATAGTTTTAACACTGGATCCTATGGGAAAACACTTTCAAAGATCTGAAACTACTGAGCCAATTGGTACCAAACTTAGCCACAATAGTCCTTAGGTGGTCCCTTGCAAAAAAGGTGTTTTTTCAGGTCTGCGCGATATTCAAGATGGCCACCAGCGGAAACCATAGTTTTAACATTTGACCCTATGGGAAAACACTTTCAAAGACCTTTTTCTCTGAAACTGCTGAGCCAATTGGTACCAAACATGGCGGCAATAGTCCTTGGGTGGTCCCTTACAAAAAAGATGTTTTTCAGGTCTGCGGGATATCCAAAATGGCCGCCAACAGGAAGCATAGTTTTAATATTGGACGCTATGGGAAAACATGTTCAAAGATCTTCTTCTCTGACACTACTGAGCCAATTGGCACCAAACTTGGCCACGATAGTCCTTGGGTGGTCCCTTGCAAGAAAGATGTTTTTCAGGTTCACGCTTTATCTAACATGGCAGCCAGCGGGAAACATAGTTTTAACATTGCACCCTACGGGAAAATACATTCAAAGATCTTCTCTGATACTATTGAGCCAATTGGAATGAATATTGGCCACAACAGTCCTTAGATTTTACATTGGACTCTATGGGAGAACACATTCAAAGATCCTCTCCTCTGAAACTACTGAGCCTATGGAACCAAACTTGGTCAAAATAGTCTTTATGGACCCCTGAAAAGAAAACTTTTATTAGATCTCTCTTTATCCAAGATGGCTGCCAGCAGAGAATATAGTTTAACATTGGACCTTATGAGAAACAGAGGTCTTCTCCCCTTAAACTACTTAGGCATATTGGAACTTTAGTTTAACTATATAAATCGGCTTTTTAAAATAAAATGTCTATGTTAATCAAGGACCAGGTGAGCGATACAGGCTCTTGAGAGCCTCTTGTTTTTCCATTTTATTTGAATATTTAAACACTGTGTATCAACAGCCACCGGATATAGCGACTAATCAAGCGAGGAAAATTCAAAACAAATGTTAACAAGGTAAGAAAATTTTTCTTTTTCACCTAGAATAATAGCTAAATATTTGATGATCACTTCTTATGTAATAATGTGACACGTACATGTTTGTATATTGTTCATCGCGTGTCAAATAAATGAAAAATCTTTACAAACTCGTCAACAAATCACCGGACAACTTGTTTACTCCGCTCAACTAATTGCCGTTTCTCGTTTGTATCTCAGTCGATTTATGTATAAATCAGTATGAAGATCCCATGTTAAGTCAGAAAGCTGAGTTGTAACTTTGTGTAGTTTTTTTTCACAGTGCAAAAACTATATGGTGTACGGCGAATTGCAAGTGCGGTGTACTTCGAATAGTATATTGTGAAGTGTACGGCGAATTGATCCAAATGAAAAGAGAGAATAAGCAGATTTTGTTTTATAAATTCATACAGGACCCTGTATTGCTCACCAGGACTATGCTTAAAATTGACAAACTAATAAGCTATGTTTTACAAAAGGGTTTCATTTCAACAGTTCAATAGAACTAAGTGTTAAACAATATTTCATGATTGCATACTTGCCGGTAACTTTTTTAAGGTGATCATATAAGGACTATAGTGACAAACGAGTTCTAAATTGCCATGTAGTTTTAAAGATCTTTGTAAACATGTTTCAATGTATAAATCAATTCTTCACCCAGAAGTCTCTTTTTATATTGTGCGGACCTGTCACAATATGACTCATATGAACAATATGCCCATTTTTATTATTTTTAATTTTTAGGGTGGGTATCTTAGGACAATTCTGACCAAAATCGGATATAAATTGCCAAGTGCTATTCTAGAGAAGTTTTTGTCTCTGTGGACGGTAAAAAATTGTTAGCCGACTGCAGGCAGTGAACATATCACAACATAGGGCTGTTTGAGAAATGAAATTCAAAAGATCTCTGAAATAAAATCGACCCTATCGCTTGACCGGTTATTTAAAATTCAAATGCACTTATGTTTGTAACGCTAATTTTGATTGGATGGCGTTCGAATTTTGACGGGGTAAAATCCACAATTTACCTCGGAACCAATAGCAACGTAATGGCGCAAACGCACACCAAACTTCTTGTCATTTAAAAATCGATTTTGAATGATTTTTTTCGAATTTGTATTAGAATAGAGCAAACCAAACTGTATTTTAGAATCGTCAGGGATAAATCTAAGATTTTACCGTCGCAAACATCCGTTTTCCGGCTCCACTAAAGCGTCGCCGGAAAACTCAGTTTGCGACAGTAAAATCTACAATTTACCCCCTCAGATTCTAAAATACAGTAGGGCTATCTCTTAAGTCGTGGTCCAGGTCACCAATATGTTAAGGTACTATAGAGCCTTTTGCTAGCTCTATCCTCAATCGCTCCTTATCTCATGAGAAAAAAAAATGGTGTTTATTTTTATGGAAATCATGTCTTAGTTTATTTGGTCCATTGTCTCCATTTTGTTTCTTGTTTTTTATTCAGATTTTTCCCCTTTGAGGAATATTCCTGTGGTATTCGTTGTCTTTGTATCTGTATGGACCAATATACAAAAACGGAGAACATTTTAAGTCTTTTGATTAGAATATCTTACAACAATTACAACATAATATTTTGGAAATTGTTCAGGCTTTAAGTGGTTCTTTCAGTAGTGTTGTCGCTTACTTCTATCTTCTTGAAGTATTTTTTTAATAAACTCCAAAGTACATGGTGGTGATATCGAGTTTCTTGTTCGATATTCACCGATTTTTTCCCCACTGCAAATAAATTTATTCAGATTGTAATACCACAAAGCTTTTTGTTTATTGTCCAATGAAATCATATATATATATGCACCACTGGGTAATTACACGGGCTCCACAGCTCTCTAAGAGCTCGGAACACGTTGTATGTGAAGCCCTGAGACCAATGAGCGGAGCCCGGAGCCGTATTGCTGGAAGCTACAACCCTTGTTTTGAAGCCCGGAGCCTCACGTTAAAAAAGGAGCAGGGAGCCGTGGTATTCCGAAAATTTTCAGGGAATCAACATTTTCAGGAATAAAAACATCTTGTTGGATGCGAAGTTTTATGCCAAGACGAGGAAAAGTTGATGATATTGTTTAACCACTGCCCAAAGGGGGTACATGTACATTGTTGGTACACTCAACTCAATATGCAGTTGCACAATTAAAATTCATGGTACATACCTCAAACCCCCAGTGTTAAAGAAGTAGCATGTACCATGGATTTGAATTAGTTTTGTCTCGGGAGAGAAAATGACTTTCCAAAAATCAGCCACATAGCAGATCTATCACAACCTCATTTTTACTTAGTCTTACTAACCGTCGGTAGCAAGCGGGCACTACAGCAATGGAAGAGGGGGTTTTGCGAAGCATAAAACCGGTTAAACCCATCATTTCTTTTGAAATGACTGTACTGAGTCAAGAAAATTGCGGTCAACGACAATTTTATGGGTAGTTTTCTACTTCCTTTGTCGTTTTGCCTCTTGGACTTTGTATCTTGATAATTCTGTTAAGTAAATGTGTGATTACCTCCAATTCGCACAGTTGTAAAACATACATCTCGAGATTTTACTTGCCAAGTTTTCTTGCAATCAACTCGATGAGTGTCCTGTGATCGTTTATATATTTTGTTGTCGATTAGTCCTTTTGTCGGGCAATGGATGACAGTAAAGAGTACTTTGCCCGATTTGTTATGCTTGTTGACGACCCCGCACCCATGACTAAACGAATGTAAAATAGTAATGGTGCATTACATGATACCCCGCCACGTTTCACAAAATTTCTAAGTTAAAAGAGGCATAACTCCAGAACTATGTGTAGCGCTGAACCCAAAATTATAATTGGCCTGTGTTTTATGGTAAACAATTTACATACCAAGTTTGAAGACAGTATGTGATTTCATTCACAAGTTATGAGTATGAAACCCTAAAATTTACAAAATGTCAAAGTTTCAAGGGGCATAATTCCAGAACCCCTTGGACCCCTGAACTCAAAATCCAAGTTGACCTGAGTTTTGTGGTAAACATCTTGCATACCAAGTTTGAAGACCTTGTGTTATTTTGTTCACAAGTTATCAGACGGAAATCTTCGGGGAACGGACGGACGGACAGAAAGACAGACGGACGGACGGACACACGACTGAGTGTATCACATAATACCTCACCACTTCGTGTGGCGGGGTATAAAACGGTGGACATGGATGTAGCGTTGTTCAACATTTAGCAAGTGAATTCCGCTCAAACCGGTGCTAGGGGCCGTCTTTAACTTACTATTAGTAAAGAGTGTTTGCTCTTTGTCGAAGGCCTCATGGTGACTTCAAGATAAAGAACAACAATGAAAGCGTTGTTCCATTTACTTAATCTTACCTATTTGTATGGTAGAAAACTACATGTATATGATTTTCAATGATCCAAATTAAATAAAAAGCTTAATCGTCAGTAATAAAACGAAAAGTTGAAACAATCATCCTTAGTAGACTAATAGATAGTAAACGAGCTACAAGTTTGAAAAGATTTATCACTTTCAATGAATCAAAACAAATATATTGATAGCGAAAATGCGTACAGTAAATTATCATTGCACAGCAACTATGCGTACTGTTACACTCCAACAATGCGACAGAAGTGACCTAGGGAATTCCTTTGCGTACAGTGGGAAAAATCGTTTTATTGCTTGCAATTTGGATTATTTGGGAAAGCCCTTTTCACAAATGGGAAAGAATACACTGTTTCATTTTTTAAATAAATTTAAATTCATGAAATTGAGGCTTAATGGTTCAAATAATACCAAGAAGTAGTCAATCAATCACACAAACTGGTAGCCTTTTAGAATATCTCCTTTTACATCACCAAAAGCTATCATTATTAAAAATTTACAACGGGAAAACATATCGACATACAATGATGGAACCATAGTTAAAAAAAATTATCTCCATTTGATGCTATAAAGCATGCTTACTTTCTAAGTAAAAATACAGTTCATTCATGCATATCTTGTTTATTGCACACCAACAATGCGCCAGTTGACCAACAATCATTTTATCGGGTACAGTGATCCTATAGGGTGATGTTTGTTTTTCTAGAATCCTGGTCGATGTTTGTGCAATTTTTGGCCATTTTTTTTTCACCTAAATTTATAAAGAATGTAAGGGGAAAATATGGAAAGGCAATCTTTAACTTTACAGAAACAAACCTTTTATCCATAGAGCAGAACCCAATTCTATGCCAACATTTTGTTTACATGTATAAATATTAAAATGTGAAAAAAACAATGGAAACCAAACATATTTGGTAGTTTGAGACTTTAACTTTTTTCTTTTAATTGAAATTATTGTTTAAAGTGGAACATTTAAAGAAATGCACCTGCTTACGAAATTATCATAATATATTAGTTGAAATGATATCCTAAGCGACATTTCGATACGGAACCAATCTAATTCTTCGAGCTGCATTCGACGAGGACAGATCGTTATCTGTCCTCTTCTATTTTAAGACAGTACACCTGGAAATTTTTAAGGTGTACTCGTTTTGGTATTACAGTTAGTTTTTTATTTTATAGTTTATTTAAGAGGTTTTCTTAACGCGAGGAACGTTATTTTTTTTTATTTTAAACCGAGGAGGTTTAAAGATGTAATTAAATATTTTTTTCTTGCCCGAAGAGGATAGCATTTATTTGGCAATGCGAGGAGCATTGCTTTGCTTAGTACTGTTTAACTGGTTTATTATCAGAAGTTTTTGAGTGTTATTTTCTAAATTTCTGCTTAAAAATTGTATGTTAGAGAGTTTTGATACAAGTGCAAACGCTTAAATGCCTACTATGGTGTTTTTTGTCACTCATTGAATGATGGATTAAACTTCCATAGGTTGTCTTCAGTAGGTTGAAATTGTTTATATATTAAGTCAGAAAGTACGAGAGACTAAAGATAATGTGAACAACAACTGTGTTTAATGAGTGTTGTAAGTCAAAAATGCATGTAGCTAGAAAGAAGTCCTCTTATATTTGAATATGTATTAAATTATTTCTTTATAAATTGTTTGTGCTTATTTTTAAAATTGGCTTTTTTATGCAGTCCCTGAGTAGGATGGCATTTTTTCATGGTTGTTTGATTCTTCTTACTGCTCCACGTGCAGATTTTGGCAGGAAAGCCCATGCATGTTTCCTTTTTTTCTTAAATTCAAAAGAAATTTTGTTTTGATACCTTTTGCTTTTTTCTTTGTGTTCTTTTAATTATATTGTTTTATCCAAAAAAGTGATTGCGATATGTATTATTTGACTTTTATATGTGATTTGGAGTCATTTTCGGTGTGTTCGTTTGGTAGCGATGTTTATTTCACCGTGATACTGATCGCTTGGCTATACTTCAGGAATTTCAGGTTATAATTTACCATTTCCGATTAGAAATAGTTTTGAAATATTATATTACGTTGTTGAATATGCCTAAAATAGTTGTAAGCACTTGAGCATTAGCAGATGAATTCCTCTTTAAAATATGTAAAGTTGTCTAGCTACCCCCCCCCCTTTTTTTTTAGAGTTTACTCGAGGTTCACTCGATTGATTTGTATAGATGTCGATTTCGTGTGAAACAAGTTATACAATATGTAAAGTCTTTAGCTTTATGTCGTGATTATTAGCTGACCTTGTTCGGCATTTATGAAAGAAATTCGTGTGACTTTTGAGTTTATATTTAAAAAAAAAAATGAGTTGTAAATATTTGGAAGTTATTTCTTGAAATTCGGGAACGGTAATCGATAAGATTCATCTTACCAAACGCAACAATAAGGCTACAATGTTTCTGTGATTCTATGCATGAGTAGAGCAAAGTTCAGAAAAGTTATTGAGGTGTTAAGCCTTGCACTATATAGCTATGCAACTATTAAATTACCCTTTTCAAGAAAATAAAGTAAAAACTTACCTGATAGGGGTGCATTTTTTCCGTTTCTCGTGACATTCAAAATAATATCTTGCAAAATTTGTTTGAAATATCCCCACGAGTATTGTTAATATTACCTTTGTCATTATTTTAGCTTACCTGTTTGGTATGAGGGTCGTCTCGAACTGTTTACCTATCTTTGATAATTTTGGGGCTTTTGCAAAGATGGAGAAAAAATGCACAGCAATGAACAAAACATTATTTTTGTAAAACTGAATAAAAAAATATATATATATCTTTGCAGTGCCAGCCTTTAATTTATATAATGTTATATGGTTTTGTCTGTACTCGTGTGAAATTTTTACCGCCATAAATGTATTCCTATTGTAGTGCGTTTTGGTTTGAATATTGGAATTTATTATTTTTTTTCTTTTTCGATTTATTTATATAAGTGAGTTTAAGATTTTTAAAACTCTCTATACTTTGTAAAAAATTCTAACTTCTGACTTTGACAATAATATGCTTTAAGCGGCCCCTACTCACTCAGTTGTGTTTATTTACTACTTGTTTAGTAGTAAATAGTAGTGTTTATGTACTCCGGTTCTGCTTGGTAAGCAATATTCATTCCTTTTTTTGTTTTTAATTGATAATTATTATTTTATTTCATTTCTATAAATGGCTCACTTAGTGCTTAAACCTGGGCACAGTCTGGGAGGCAAGGGACTTCTGCCTATGATACTTCAATTTAAAGAAGCTGACGACATCGATTTTGATAACCTTGCAAGACTAAAGAGGGATCATCCTTTACCCAATTACAGTTTGGATGAATTGGCGGCAGAGTTTGTAAAGCTGACCGGTGAAGAAATGAAGGATGTGATGACTCTCACAGGAAAAGATCTTAGCTTGGACAATGCCAGATTAGTGATGCACCAGGCGGTGCTGTTTGCAAACTTGATAGGGGCACCAAGGAATTCTCGATTAACCAATCCTCGATTTAGTGTCGTCAGTTCGACTACCACTTCTGTTGCACAAGATATTAAATGTTAGTCTGAATGTCCGAATAGTCTTATTTCTATTTCACTAGGAATGAACACAGGGATATGGGGTAAATGTGGATAAGACTATATTCAATTTTCAGATAGCGACACACACAAGGGAATACTTTTTTATTGCCTTTTATTTTTCTAAGGTACTTAATATCAGAATTTCTCAACTGGTACATCATGTTTTTTTGTCTTATTCGAGTATGTAATGTGTCCTATTTTGTTACAATGTCAGGTTCAAAGGGACTGGTATTTTGAATAACACAATTTACTGGGTTCAGTGTACTGATGCAACTCCTTTTTATTCATAACAACAAAAATAATAATTAAATAATTAAAGATAAAATAAAACAAACATGGAATATTGGTTTGTTTTTGAAAGTGTAAACCGAAAAAAATGTATATATATAAACCGCTGCGGTTGTGAATGTGCATACATGAGAGCACGAATGTAGAGTAACTCCTCCTGAAAGTAATTTAATTGTTTGTTGTCTTTGCAAAAGTAGATGGCGATCTGTAATCTAATATTGTTATTTATTTTAACAGCTGGACCATCAGGCTTACAGACATCGGCTAACAGTAATGCTGCAGTGACAATGAGCACCAGTACTTCAAATTCAGACCTGGAAATAAGATAAAAATTAATGGAAAGGAACTTTGATTCAATGAAACAGACGCACCATGCTGAAAGAGTAGACGAGGCGTTAAAACATGTAAGACTTTTGGCTGGCAGACCAAAGTTAACGTCTGTCGGCGTCCTTGCTAGTTTGGGGGTTCTAGTTGAATGTGCTTTGAAGGCAGGTCAGATTATTATAGAAAAGCCTTACAGTCTTGTAGGCAATTTGAGGACTACCGAGATATATGTATAATTTGTGCCTAAGGCTTCTGGGTTCCAGTGAGGATAAAAAGATTTCAGTAGCTATAGCTAACTAGGCAAAAAATAAAGAAATATGATGTCAAGGTTTAATCTAATGAAAATGAGTCAAAAGTTACTCAGAGTGTATCTAATCAACAGGGTCCATCTTTACCTTATCATTCTTTTCCTTTTCCTACACCATTTGGTAACGCATTGCAAGGTACTTTTTACCCATCGTTTATAGGACCCCGTAGACCAACGTTCAGACCTAAGTTTCAGCCCAAAAGGGGCGTTTGTTTTTTCTGCCATGAAAGTGGTCATTTTGTTAACAAATGTCCGAAAATGAAAAAGGAGTTTGAGTAATTTAATGGTATATTTGTTATACATTTTGGTGTGAAAGAAAAAAGAACCAGAGGCTCACATGAGCCTGTATCGCTCACCTGGTCACTGGTTTTATTCATTGTCACATATAGACCATCCGTTCATACTATAAATCAGTTCAGCAGATGTTACACTTTCATTCTTGGATGAGGTACAAACTAAAAATCACAAACTTTGGAAGGGATCACCCAAAAACAATTGTAACCAAGTTTGGTTCCAATTGGCTCAGTAGGTTCAGAGAAGAAGACATTTGAATGCATTTCCCATAGAGTCCCTATGTTAAACTATGTTCCACGCTGGCGGCCATCTTGGATGAGGTAAGAACGTAAAAATCAGAAACTTTAAAGGGGACCACCCAAGGACTATTGTGACCAGTTTTGGTTCAATTTGGCCTGGTATTTTCAGAGGAGAAGATCTTTGGATGCATTTCTCATAGAGTCCCTATGTTAAACTATGTACCCTGCTGGCGGCCATCTTGAATGAGATATGAACATAAAAATCACAAACTTAGAAGGAAAACATCTAAAGACTATTGTAAACAAATTTGGTTCCAATTGGCTCAGTGGGTTCAGAGGAGAAGACATTTGAATGCATTTCCCATAGGATCCCTATGTTAAACTGTGCTCCACGCTGGCAGCCATCTTGGATGAGGTAAAAACGCAAAAATCACAAACTTTAAAGGTGACCACCCAAGGACTATTGTGACAAAATTTGGTCCCCATTGGCTCAGTGGTTTCAGAGGAGAAGATCTTTGAATGCATTTCCCATAGGGTCCTATGTTAAACTACATGTATCTTCCCCGCTGGTGGCCATCTTGGATGAGATGCGAACCTGCTGGACATGTGTAGAAATTGTAGTTCTGGAAAACCTCAACACTTTTGCAATTCTCATTTAATCTTTATCTCAAACAGTTTTTGAAATAAAAGTAAAAACGTTCAAAAATTGTGAAAATTCAAAGAAAAAGCGGCAATAACTCCAATGTGGGTTGTCAGATTTTCTTCAAAATTGCAGGACATGTAAATCTTACTATGTTGACCATTTTTGTTTACAAACTTCACTTCTATCTTCTATCAATTTCAATATATAAGAGCAGAAGTAACGAAAAACTCAAAATTTTACGGAAAAGGGGCAATAACTCTAAGACGGGTGAACGGATATTCTCCAAAATTGCAGGGCAGATAGATCTCATCATGCTGATCATTTTAACTCTGTCAGAATTTTGATATCTGTAATGGTTTTCGAGTAATTTGCAAAAATCAGCAATTTACCCCTATGTTCTATTTTTATTAACAGGCCATTTTGTTCTACGGACATAAAAATTACAAACTTGAAAGAGCATACCCTGGTGATGATTCAGGCCAAGTTTGGTTAGTATTGGCCCAGCAGTTTCAGAGGAGAAGATCTTTGAATAAAAGTTAACGGACGGACGGACGCCGAGTGATGGCAAAAGCTCACATGGCCTTTGGCCAGGTGAGCTAAACATGAATTGTTTACTGTTTTTGTCTGCTTTTAATAATATTTTTTAGACTTATTTGCTGAATTTTTACATTTAAATAGGTGATCTGACTTTCTTTTCGGAGGTTCTAATCCTGAAGTGGCATTTGTCACGTTGAAAGGAAGTCGGAGAGCCTTTTCTCTGTATTCAACTTACCTTTAGGGTTTTTTTTTCTCTATTGTAGGGAGGGTTTGTTAAGAAAAGTAGATTCCATCCTATAATTCCTGATTGGGAAATTGATGCAGGTTTTAGTCCTTTAGAGTCGCATGTTAGCGAGACGGAGGAAACTTGGGTTAATAAGACACGCTGAAAGATGTTCCTCGTTTGGTTCTTAAAGATGCTTACATGACTTCTATAGATGACAAATCAGGATATGACCAAGTTTTGCTCCACAAAGATTCAAGAAAATTTTTAGGGGTACAATTTGGGGGTTTGTTTCTTGTTTACAATACGATCCCATTTGGATTCAAGACTGGTGCTTATATTTACAATACCATAGGGCTTGCAGCTAGAGGGTTCTGTAGGAAGTTAGGTGTCCCCTGTCAATACATTGATGACAGAATTATCGTAGAATTTCTTGAATGTTCACGAATTGATGGAATATTTAAAGCTTTAAAGAGTTTGTATATTGTATGTCAGATAATGATTAGGCTCGGATATTTCATTGGGTTAAACAAGTTTTGAGCATTGTCAAGTCTTGAAATTTTTTGGTATGTCAGTAGATTCGTTGAGACAAGCTTTCCTCCTTCCTGAAAAGAAGAAAGTGTCATTTGCTTTGCTAAGAGAAAATATGCTAGTTCATGAATAAAAGAATAAAAATCCGATTAAAAACACGATTTTACGCATTTTCAAAAATTTTAATTTCGGCCCTTTTGACCCCTTTTAGCTCAGAAACCGTAAAACCTACGAGAAATTCTTTGTCATCTAATTGAAAGCTTACAATAGGAAATCTAAAAAAATCCCATCGAAATCCAACTTTGGCCCCGTTCGGCCCCTCATAGCTCCAAAGGGACACAAATTGTCAAACAACCAGTAGGTAAGCACTATGTTTATTTTTCATGAGATATCAAATTAAAAAAAAACTGCATCAAAATCAGAGTAGAAATGATTTTTTTTTAGATTCGCCCCCTTGGACCACATTTATCTTATGAACGGTACATATAAATTCCGTTGGAATACTACTACATGTAACTGGAAATTTCCTGAGCAGCACAGTGAAAGAAACCCCATCAAAATCCGATAAATAATAGAAAGTCTACAGCCAAATAAATGAAACACCCAATGTTGCCCCTTTTGTTTAAAACCGGGAGACTACATTGACTAAAATTGATGCCGGCATTCTTTCGTGCCAAGGAACATAGTGTTTAAATGTCATCAGGAGTGTTCAGTTAGAACGAAAGTTAATGACCAAACCCAAGTGTTTACAGACAACAACGACGACAGAGCGATACCATTATAAGACCTCATTTTTTTAAGGTCGCATAATAAAATACAGTGCACATGCTGTAGAATCCCTATTATCAAATAAGTAATTGATGACATTAAGCTCAATGTAAACAACAAATTGACTGTTCGCTGGCAGATCTAGAAGAGTACGGTCCGCGTGATTGCATCCCTCCTTTTAGAAAAAGAAATATAATTTCGCTCACAATTTATATCATTCCGCATGAAATAACAAAAACAGTGAAAATCCACTGGAACCCCATTTTCTGGACACATTTTCAAAAGGCTGGGTCAGACGGTAGGTTATATCAGAATAAAGCAAACTTAACCTCATTATATTGCATCTATGGATTGTTGTTTGTGTTCCCTTCCTAATTTCCACAAAGACTTTTGCCCCGGTGGATACATGTAGTTCTTTTATCTATAAAACATGCAGTTTTTTCATGTTACTTTAAGATTCAAGATAACTTGGATTCGTGGAGGAAACAGGACTGACACAAAACATGACTTCAGAGAAGAGATTTTCAAGTACAAGACAAGGAGAAGGCTATGTGAATACCTGTTTGGATCTACGGTTTTTAATATACAATCCCTTTAGAAAGAAAACGCCAAAGGAACTCAAAAACGACTATCCTTGGTCACATTTATTTTCATATTTCTACAAGTATTGCAAGAAACCTTTCAGTAGTTTTTTTTCAATTCTCATTAGTTTAAATCCACTTCCTTTATTTGTTTTTCTAAAGCCTCGTACCGGACACAAAATTAATGTTACAGTAGTAAAATAATGACGGAGCACAGAAATAAAAAAAAATAATAATAAACAAAGACAAGAAAAATAGTACAACACCAGCAAACACAAAAAGAAGAAAACATATGATGTGAATTATAATTTTCCTGTTCTACACATTGTTATCAAAATGTTTATCTCATGAAAAGACTGAATGAACCCATAGAAATGTAGTATATTCCGAGTCAAATTATTACAAAAAGCTATCTAGCCTTAGATCGGCAGAACAACTGGATACAGACTTCATTAATTTTATCGTCAGTGAAAAATAAAAACCTGAATATTCATACGAAAGGATGGAAAAAGAGAAACACTCTCGTCCGGATTTTGAAATTGACTTACTTTAATACAGGGAAAACTTCTATGATATATCGAAGAAAGCTTTGTTAAACTTTTCGTGACTTCGCCGGCGAGCATTTTGAGGAAGGTGGGAGAGGTGTGCGCATCACTTGATATTTATTTGTCCAAAAATTACGTTGATCGCTACGTTCGGTGAATTTTTCAATGACACCACCCATGTTTAGTAATGCTGTTTGTGTATCATTTCATCTGTTTCAAAAAACCAATGAGGTTATATAACTTTTTTATAGATCTTCTCAATTTATCTACATAATAGTACATTCCTGATACCGCGAAATTTCGACATTTGTTATTTTAACAGTTAAAAGGACATTATATGACAAAAGATTGAAACTACTTTATCAATGATTGAATAAAAAAAACAATGCGGTTATATAACTTGTTTATCGTTCTTCTCAATTTATCTACATAATAGTGTATTCCTGATACCTCGAAATATCGACATTTGTTATTTTAACAGTTAAAAAGGACATTATACGACAAAAGATTGAAACTACTTTATCAATGATTAAGGACACTGGTGAAAGTGAGGTCATGAAACAGTGGAAATCAGACATTAAATCAGGGACAAAGACAGATAACAGAATTTAACAAAGAACTCGTGAAACTGGTAGGAGTCAAAACTACAATGTACGTCTGATTAAAATCATGACTGCGAGTCAGTTGTAATATTGTAGCGCGCAAGGTGTTAGACCTAGTTGACTAACTTGTTACTTCGATATTCTAAATACACAAACGTATAGTGATCTCTATGTGCCACACTAATATCGTGGTCTCCAACTCAATACCCAATACGAAATTAAGTTTCCATATTTTAATATATTCCAACAAGGTTTGACAGTACATGTATACAGTCTCAGTTCACTATCTAATGACTAATTTAGGAAAACGCTAAACTATTTTATAACAATAACAAGAAACAACGTGATAAAATAGATAATTTGTCTTTCCACAAGACAAATATCCAATTGTCTTTCCACAAGACAATTAACAAAAACTCGGACTATTGCTCCACGCAAGTAGCCGAACCAAAAATTAAAAATATATGACATTCTATGGCAGAAAATGAGTTATGTGTCAGTGAGTAAAAAAAAAATGTTACTCGCATTAAACTCACATATCTGTTACGAGTTACTACTAACTAACTTTTATTTGTTTGTCTCTGTTTGAATTTCTTTAAATTTCTAAGTGTTCTGTTATTTATGCATGTAATACAGTTATTTGTTTACTGTTCTAGTTTACTCTAACTTATTTAGAATTTACTCGTTAGAATTTAATACTAATTCAGTTACTAAGTTTATTTACTAACATTCACCCTACTTTTCCAGTGGCAGTCAGAATTTCCCGTCCCATGGCCATTCCCATACCCAAAAGTGATTATTTATCAACAAACTTGTTCTCGTCTTGATATAGCTGAAATATTGCTGAGTAGACGTTAAACAATATTCAATCAATCAATCAATATTTACTAACACTTTTCAAATTCCGTTTATGAATCAAAGTTTAAAATGTTAGTTTATTTATTCAACTAACCCTATTTACGGAAACTCAATCCAACGACAAACCAACTTTGGCATGGAATGAGGAAAAATTACAAACTCCTCGTTTGTAATAAATTAAACAAAAGGCTGGGATTTGTACAATTCCTCATTGAACAAACCCAGTATTTAGAAGATCTACTACCTCAGCAGATCTCCGGTTAGACCTCCAGAGTCCTTCTCCGGATGCCACCCTAACGTGAGTATCCTATTTATTTCAACTTATTTAAATTCAAAAATAGTGAATCCGAATCTAAGCTAGTTCAAATTAAAAACGGAATAGGTAGATTAAATGAATCAAAAGCCTAAATCAACTTAACAAAAGTTGGAGACCGGCTCCGCCGTTCTGCTGAACCAAACTTTACGTTAATGGTGAATAAAAGGATATGGAGTAAATGCACATGAGACAAAGTCTCTACAAATACATGGTTAAAAAACAAGCAAAGGAACAACGCTTTTATAACTTTACTTTCCCATGATTACTTTCAATTCCAAAAAAATAATTAAAATTTGCCAAACTAGTAAAATGGAGCCAAAATCGATTAAAAATTAAAAATGCCAACCTTTCTACTCAAAAGAAAAAGCAGAACTGCGCAAAAAAGCAATTTTTCATACGTCATCCAAAAAATGACGTCTAGTTTTGTTGAGTACTCATATTAATTTTCTATATAATACAATTCTAATACTAACATAATTTACTAAATTTAATACAATTTCTAAATTTTAACCAAAAGAATTCGTTTACGAAAAATATAAAATTCCTCTCTAATAAAAGTACACAAGTTTTCGAAATTAGCACCACCGGAAGTGATGGCGGTAAACAAACGTCTGACAACATGGGTTTTGACTGAGGAACCTAAACGGAATTTCTACGTACTGAGGGACTGTCACAACTTAAAAACTGAAGAGACATTGTTTATTCATACTCAGAACAAAAGCTGTATAGGTAAAAACGTGTGACATAGCTTAAACAAATGCAAAAATCGTGCTGAAGTGGCACGCTGAAAATGAACTACTGCGCATGCTCGTGTAACTGAATTTCCATAATCGAACACCGTAAAACAGGTGCTCGGCCGAACGGGCACATCAAGAACAGTATGAATTTACGAAGATGACATTCCATTTAAACTCTGCAGAGGTACTCGTGCATATTTACTTCCACCCCATGAACCCATAATAGTAAACTGGCGATAAAAATGATCAAGAACTGAAACGGTAACCAAAAGTCTAAATTGACAAGTGAAATTTACAAGCAGACGTTAATTGGAAGTCATGAAACGAAGGGGGGATTTCATAATAGAAAGTGAGTAAAACGCTTTTCCCAATTCCATAACACAACAAAAATTAATACTGACTTAGATCTGAAATATAAGTTACTGCATAATATTACTTGTCAACTAACTTGTATCAATAAACATGAACAATACCATAAAATTAGATACATCAACATACAATAGTCAACATAGGCTAGAGATACTCAACTCGTGAACAAACAAAAAAAAAATGTGTTACTCATACAAGTATAAAGGTAATAATTGTGTGTTTGTTATACCATGAGTTAACTTTATTCCTTTTTAACAAGTATCGAAGAGCTGTGTCAATTAGAAAAATACTTCAATCAGTTTTGGTAGCTTAAATATCTGAAATTCATGGAACACTATTTATACTGAAATTATCCAATTTAATTCTATTACTCTAAAAATTATCTTTATGTAGTATTTCTTAAAAATTATTAAAAAAAATCTACCCATCCCAAAATCTAAATCAACCAAATCAAACTTTACATTTTACCCCCTTAAAAACATTTAGCGTTTCGCAAATGGGTCTTTAAGCAAAATCACTTTACCAATTTTTCAAAAATATCATCTAATTAAATTTACAATTTTCAATCTTAATTACAGAAAGTTTTTTTTTACGAACTACATCACGGTGCGGAGTGCGGAATTATAACGGACTTTTCGGGCTTTTTCTCTACGTTGCCTGACTAATCGGGTTCAGCAACGGACTTTTTGTGGTTTATAACGAAAACACGGGGGTAAGTGTGTCATTTTTCTTTCAAAATATGTATTTTATCTCATTCATTTCTCAAAATGCTTTACGTTACGGAATTCAGCACTGATTTTAATACATAAGTCGGCACATATGATCACTTAAGCATATGCCTGCTTCTTAAAATCTGTAACACAAAGGGTAACATTCCAATGAAAATACGATGACTGTCAACGTTTACAAGCTGTTTTGATAAATAAAAGAATACATTAGGGATATAAAGTACACAAAAAGGTGACTTTTCAAACGGAGAACATTTCGTTTGCTTTTAATTACTGCTGCTTGTGCATAAATACTGATTATAACGAGTTTTTAAAATTATTTGATGCACAGGACTGTGTGTGTTTGCGGCACCGGACTAACCGTGCTAACTGTGCATAACCACTGTATTAACAATGAAGGGACATGGAGTAATGCAAATGATACAAAGTCTCGAACATGGTAATACTAAACAAAGGAACAATGCTTTATTGTTCTTCATCTTGACGTCATCATGAGGCCTTCAACAATGAGCTTTTCTCATACCTCATAGCAAGTTCAAGACGGCCCCTAGCACCGGTTTGAGCGGAATTCATTGCTAATTGTCGAGCAACGCAACATCCATGTTTTTTTACCCTTTGATCCATGGATGCGGGATCGTCAACAAACATAAACTTAACTGTCAAAGTGTTCGTACAATCGCTGTCATCAAAAAGACAATAGAAGACGATCACGGCATTTAAACAATCACATGTCACTCATCGGGCCAATAGTAAGAAAACTTGGCACAATAAAATCATGAGACGTGGTGGTCAGAATAACTGAATAGGACGGTTGTCCACTACCTACATCTGTATGAGTGCATATCTTCATTTCTATCAGTTTTAAACAATTTTGACTTTATGGTCTTCCAAACGTTTCGATTTTATCTGCACTGAAGAGAAATGAGTTGTCGAATTGCGCATATGCAGAATCAAAATTCACAGTAACTTCGGTATTTAGTTGTTCAACATCTATATAATATTTAGATTGGTTAAATGAAGATGGGGTTTTATTTTCTTGCCCTGTTTTTGGTAATCGTTTAATATCAGTTCCTGCACATGATATCGTGCCTCAAGTAGTATACTAGTTATGGATGTCTGACAGAGGCTAATGAAACCAAATTTGTCTCTGGTAGTAGGATAAGACAATCAAGATTAGAAGAAAAATAAAATGCCGATTGTTTATATAACTGATTACATTGTATGCAACTAAACCTTGCAATGCATAACCTGTCCATTGAGTTAAAGGAATTATGTACGAAAGTTGTTTAGCTTTGTTTTTGGCAGAAAATTTCGTACGTTTTCCGAATTGACGAATGCATTATCTTTTTTTGGATTGACAAAAATTTAAAGAACCTTAAAAACTCTCTGACGAATGCAGTATGTAGGTCTATTTATACAGCAAGAATCTCTTAAACAAATGGTATCTTTCATATCTTTATAGAAGATTCATCCACGGGACATACTGAAGTTGCCACTTGAATGCAATTTTAACATATCTAGACAATTATTCTTGTTGGTTAAAATTGTATAGCACCTCCAAAACCAAACTGAACTAACTGCCATGTGAAAGGGCAAATTTTTATACAGTCTTGGTAATCCTGGTGTCCTTTGAGTATTGCTATCTTCCCGAACACTGTAAAATGGCATAGATGGACTCATTAAAAGGCTATTTACAACAATTTTCGACTGCTGTTATGTTAGAAAAGATACAAATGTGGCATATATTAATTTTTATTCCTAGGACGTACACGTATCGGAGACCACTTTACACAATTTTTTACAGCATTTCAGCATATTTTGAAAATTGCCAAACATAGAAACAATATTCACGGCTATATCAGACTTGTTTACCCATTTTAGCAAGAAAGAGAAGTTCAAGACGAATAAAGGCGTAGTTTTTGCCTTGCAAGAGTAGTTTCGCTATGTGCATATAAAAGAGGCACCCAGACGCAGCGTGCTTTCATTATCGGCCCTACACAAGTGTGTCGAAACAGATTTTGTTAATTGTAAAATGAATCATATCAATCTGTTAAGTACATTTATTCATTGATGTCAAGTGAACAATGTTTTCGAGTTTAAATTGTCACCGGAAAATGGGTAGGGGCAGGAAAATTAGTCTTCTTAAACAACCCCCAGTAGGTCTACTCTTAACGAGAAATATAGAAGGACGTAGCGTTTTTCCACAATGACTGTTTAGTTAGAGTGTTACATCCACTGAGCACTATTTCAGCTTTACAATGACGATAACAAGTTAACCATTTCAAAAACATATATGTATAAGAAATAAATAACTCTGAAAAGGACTTTTCTGATTTGCATTGGAGAAATGGGTAGGGGCAGGACATTTAGCCGTCTATGCAACCCTCAGTGAGTGAGTCTGCTATAATTAGAAATATAGAAATGTTTCATCAGATAACTAAATACCGAAGTTACCGTGAATTTACTTTCTGCATATGCGCATTTCGACAACTTATGTCTCTTCAGTGCAGATAAAATCTAAACGTTTGGAAGACCATAAACTCAAAGAAGTTTAAAATAAAAACTGATAGAGAACAAATAACCAATATGATCTAAATGTAAAGCCAAAATCAGCTAAGGACAGAGCTTTGATTGATTTATTTGATTTATTGATTACGAAAGGCAAATAAATCAGTCAAAATAATATGAAGAAAATAAGAAAGAAATCAACGTGGAAAGAACAACTGAACTGGGATAACAAATTTTGATTGTCAATCAGAAATAGGTAGGGACAGGATATTTAGCCTTCTATACGACTCCCAGCAGACTCTTGTACAAAAAATATAGAGGGGTCTATCTTAATACTTAATGCGGCGTGGTGTTTCTCTACACATTTTGTCTACAATGGTTCGCGATCATCAGGCTTTCCGTATAATGACATAACTACCCAACACAAACAGGACATTCCCTTATCCAACATTTGAACACGCGCCCGTTAGTTCTATACAGGAAGACCCTCTAAAATGATTCTTCACCAGATGACCCTTGCAATACACACCAGTTACGGTGTTCAATAATGTGGTCTGATGATTTTTTTATGGCTGTAGTTGGCAATTATTTCATTATTTGCCATCAGTTTGAACATTCTGTATAAAATAAAGGCACATAACCACCATGTATGTACGTGGTGGGATCACATGGATGTTTCTGATACCTTAATCGGTTTCAGGAGTTCTCTCTACTGAGCTGCCTGGCGCTTCCGCAGATGGTGAAGGGAATGCCTTGTCTATTCATAGCAGTCAGGTCAAAATACGGAAGGAGCGAACTCAAACTATTGAAGAGAAACGCGGAAAGAACGAACTCGAACTACTGAAGAAAAACAATGTGGTAAAGCACAACGGCCCATGCAGTATAAATTTTCCTGCTGTATTTCTCATACAAGAGCAGACTTACTTGGGGTCATATAGAAGGCTAAATTTCCTGCCCCTACCCATTACTCTTATTTTTGTCAGTGGTAAACTCGTTGTCCCATTCACCAATGTATCTTTCTTCTTTTACTTATATTTTTTGAATTGATGGACTTGTTCTCGTCCTGATATAGCTGAGATATTGCTCACTGAACTTAAATTTAAACTTATCAATCAATCAAACTTATAGGGGTACTACGGTGGCCTGTACAAAGCGCCATCGGGATCCATGCAAATGTTTCGAGTTTCTCTAGAGGGTTCCTTCATATTTATGGAACAATCAAGAAAGGTTCCGAAACCGGATGCAGAAATTTTTTAACCAAAAATTTTATTTCAAACTCATAAGTAGTATCAAAGCGTAGAAATCGTGAGTAAAAGCGTATGGTGTAATTTGAGGCCAAAAATCGTAAAAACTACACAAATATCGTAGTGGTAAATAGGTCTGCGAAATGGCCGACTTTCAAATCTCATTATGGGGTTTCTGCATGACGGTTACAAAATTACCGATCAGAATTGTTAAGAGCCAAATTCAAAAGGGCGAAAAGAAAAAGCAGGAGCAAAACCAGCGAAAAAATGTCAACGGCAATGGTCCTGACTTTGTACAGGCATTTCATACATATAATATGAGGAAAGACGAGATATTCATATTTAATTTTATTCAATTGAATTAACGAGGAGTCGGCGACGCTAAGTAGACGGATATTTGCGGCAGTGAAATTAAGATTTTCATTCCAAGTATTAAAATACTATACTGAGAGATATAGATGATTTTGGAGTTTTCGATGATCGGAAATTCTAAAACACTCCAATTTGCCACAAAATCTTGATGATTATTTTCTTTTTGCATATCATTAAATTGTTTTGCACAATATCATCGAAATAAAAATGCATTTGTCAAATAATCGCAAAACTATAACCCAAATTCTAGAATATGATTCTCACTTTCTTACATGTATTTGTTCTTCTATACGGATCTGTGTGTATCTAATGCTTAAAATAAATCTATTTCAAAATACCACAAGCGAGATAAAATGAAATAACAGTTTTTATGTGCGGGGAGGGTAAAATATTTCGCATTCTGTGACTCTATAGTTTATTTCAAACATTTAAAAGCTTACTCTACTTGTAGCTCAGACACGCTGAATCGATATTTCATTAATTCTATAAGAATCTTACATTTCAACGACAAATCAGTTGAAATTCTGATATACCGAAATTTCCCATCTGTACATTGGAATAAAATTGGCAAATGAAGCCCAAAATAAAAAAGTAAGTTCCACTTGAAAGGTCTTCTGTATATCGGATATAGTGAATTATATAAACATCAATTCACGTTAAAGAAATTTAAAGCTTTGTGCTGCAGGCTGATGGGCAAAATAATTTCGGCACTCAGCCTTGCAACATATATAGATTTTCTTTTCTAAAGTCAATTAGCACAATAGCAGAAAAAAAAAACATACTAAGTTTTTGTAAACCAAGAAGAAGATTCGAACAAAATCGGAAACCATTTTCTTGATATGAGATAGTGTTAACCTATTAAGCAACAAGCTACCAAAATGCAAGTGATATGACTTCCGCAGAAAGTATTTCTACAACCTATTAGTCTCTTCAGTGCACAGCTATTTGGAAGAAAAAATGCCAAATAGCTGAGATAGAAGAGCCTTCGTGTTATATCTAATTAACTTTATCTTCAAACTAAACTAATCCCTACGAAAGAGCGTTGAACTTGTAGGAAGATACTTTTTATTACATTATGACTCTATTTTTTTCTTCAAATTTAGATATTAACTTTGTAAAAGTTTCGGGCACACACGGAAGTACTGGTCGACTGGGATACTGATGCTCTCGACGACTCTGTACAGTAGCAGTGTCATCGACACAAGATGTCGGGCAAATGTGTAAACTGAGTAAACCCGTATAAATGTGCAATGAAATCACTTTTATTTCAAGATCCGGTGTCGGGAAAGACACTTTAGTTTTGTGTTAAATGTCTGGTACATATATACTGACTGCATGTTCATTATATCTGTCGTGCAACCGTGGTTTATTTTTCCATATTTTAGTACTAAAGACGTTAATTATAGAAAAATCACAATATGGTAGTATATAGAACAGGAAAAAATGCAGTTTAAGCAGATTTAGGTGGCGACATTTGACGTGAATGACACATAAAATACGTGAGAATATCTTGCAGACGTAACAATATTATGGACATTTTTTTTCTTTTCGATCCATTTATTCATTGGGTTTCTTGCTCTTCATTATAAAATATACAAAATAATGCACGATTAGTCCTTTTCCAGTGGTGCCAAATTAGTCCGGTGCCAGAAAATTTCATAATATCCCGTAAACACAATAAGTACGTTGCCTATGGTTTACAATAATACCACGTTTTCTGACAAACTGACACGTTTATAAAGTTAAAAATATGCTGCTGACATTGTTCATTTCGTACTTCACACTGTGCTAGGTAGTAGATGCTACGAATAAAGGAAATGTTACTGTATTTGGACAAGTAAGTTGCGATTCACAACTTGCTCTTTCCATCTGTGCATTGGTGTCGAAAATTTTGAAGAAACTGGACGGTACGGGATGTTTATAAATGGATAAACAAAGAAAATAAACATTCCGATATTCCGTGAGTATAGTTCTTATGATACTTAAGACCTCTTTTCTGCTTTTGTGTACATGTTTTTACAACAGGTATGGTTTTCGTAGCCCGATTAGTCCGCTTCTGAACCCGATTAGTCAGGCAACACAGAAAAAAGCCCCAAAAGTCCGTTACCATTCCGCACCGTGACATGGAAAATGTTCACTTTTCTTCAGAGACGGGCTTCACTTTTGGCTTTACTGACGACTTGGTTGACTTCCTGTTGTTGTTACGGTTGATATTATTGGTGCGGTTGAAGGGCCTCCTGTATGGCGTGTTGTTCTGGTGTTGGTTCTCATGCAGTTTTTCAAGATGGCGGATTTGCCCACGAAGGAAACTAACATCTGAATAAAGAGTTGATATTGTTTTATCAAACCTAGCTAACTGTGTTAATGTAG
>MJUU01047460.1:91237-107941 GCA_002080025.1 Modiolus philippinarum | reverse complement strand
TATTTGTATAGTATTGCTAAAAATCGTCAAAGTCCCATAACTCCTATACAAATTGACGAATCAGAATGGCGGTGCAATATGATCTAGTACATATAGTGACTAACAATCCTACAAAATTTGAACATAATCCAATACACGGTTTCCGAGGAGTTGCGTCCACAAAAAAGTGTGACAGACAGACGGACGGACGGACGGACACACGGACGCAGACCATTACTATGTCCCACCGTCGCGGTGCGGCGGGGGACAAAAAAATGAAAATTTGCTTGTATGAAAAATATAACAATTTCGATATTTTAACAATACCTACCTCGATGCTTCTTTTTAATTTATTTAGAATTGCGAAAAGGAAAAGCGAGTTATCTCCCCATACCTCCCTGTCTCCCACATTAAAGTTGCCAGAGTGTTCAGTGTCGATACTCCCGAACAATGCATTTTCTTTGTCTGGGTAACTTGAACATTAGAAAACGTTATGGATTACATCTTCATATGCATCTCCATATTATATTTTTGGCAATAATTATTTATTATGAACAAATAAAGAAGTAAATGTGCCTTGAACAAAATCCCTATATATACATTGTAAGATCAAGTAAATAGAACAACGCTTTCATTGTTGTTCTTCATTTTGAAGTCAGCATGAGGTCTTCAACAATGAGCAAACACTCGTACCTCATAGTAAGTTCAAGTTACTATATATGAATTTCTTTTGGATAATAAATTTGAAAAGAATTAAAAGAATTCTACATGTAATCTACAATTGAGCTGTTTACACGGTAACCAAAACATAAATCTGCCACAATAATTATCTATGATGTCAATAACAATGAATGAAACAGCTTGTTTTCAAAATTGATGAAAATT
Organism: Modiolus philippinarum; assembly: GCA_002080025.1. NCBI lineage: Eukaryota > Metazoa > Mollusca > Bivalvia > Mytilida > Modiolidae > Modiolus > Modiolus philippinarum. The sequence goes on along the minus strand of MJUU01047460.1, from coordinate 107,077 downwards.
CTACAAATATACTTACAAATACAAACAACCAACGCAGTCTTATCCATTTTAGCAATCAAATTGACATCTTCTTACAGGATATGCTATATATACTCATCGTTTGTCTTATCTGAACGAGCGTACAACGCAAAGATAAGAAAATGCGAGCGAATTTCTGATTTTAACACCTACTCCCTTTTATCAGATATCTATCTAGACAAATGAAGGATTTGACGCGAGCTTGCTGTAGATATCCAGATCACATTCATGAATAATAAATTCATTTTAGCAGGATTTGTGAGTAGCTGCGAATTGTTTGCGAACATCGCAATTTTATAGCTACAGATTTGTATTAAAAACACTAAGTTCCACGACCTAGCTGCAGACCAAGCCAGGTCGCGGAAATTTCTTGTTTTTTTTTTTAAAACATACTTGCTACAGGAAGGGTGCAAAAACTTTTGTATCTGTGGCATTTGTTCCAGAATATTGCAGAAGCAAGTTCCTCGTGTAGGCATATCAGTAACTAAACGTTTAATTTAAAAAGCATGGAAACTATTGCGGACGACAATATATTGCATCTGTACATAAATGCTGATTCATGGGGATGTGAAAACTTAAATGCATTACATATTACTTAGCTATATATCTTAAACCTTAAGTGAGTGAGAACCAAACCGTTAGTCTAAAATGAACAATTCAAGGACAATTGCAACATCGGAAAAACAAAGACCCAAAAAACCATGGGTGAGATCAGGTGCTCTAGTAGAGAAAGCATCTCCTGCTTCTTATAAGACATCCGCCCTGTTGAACATGTCAAATATACTAGTAAGGTCAAATCCGGTAGAGGAAATAACAATAAAGCTTTTAAAGGGAAAGATCTGTTGGCATATGGGAAACAGATATTGAATAAAGATAAGTAAAATATTTTTACATTAATACTTGATTTCATTCTATATTTTATACCAACAGCAGTGCTTCTCCTCATATTCAGTATTAATTGATACATGTGTTATCATGTTTTAATTTCGTTGTCTGCAGTTATTTGTTACACCTGAAAAAAATTGATATAAAACATGAAAGCTTCAATTTTGAATTCTGTATTCATCTTTTTATTTAATGCTTTTGAAAGCATCATTTGAACTCTGACTGTTTCCATTAATTGTAGGCATGTGCCCATATGTTTACATTTTCTCACCGTAAAAGCTTACAAGGACTTCGTATTAACTGCAACGTTGAAATTGATTTAATTATAACGGAGCTGATGAGCGTCACAAGAGCTCAAACTCCCAGCTATGAAATATTGCAGAAGTAATACAAAAGATTTGACATGTTTGCAAGGATTCCCCTGGTAAACATGATACCACAAGATTGCCACAGACCTGCAAATTTTCACATTAATTTTTTTTCGGTACTTCGGTTATAGATGTTTGTCATTAAATTTCTTATATTACAGTAATGTGATTAAAACTACGTTACTGTAAGAGATTTAATGATAAAGAAGAAAGAAAATGTAAATAAACATTATTGTGATAAAAGTAAGATGTTGTATCATAGTCTCGTCTGGATTATTTTTGTCGCCTGCAACAAAAGTCAAGGACGCGAGACAAAGCGAACCAAATTACGTCGTGGTTTTCGTTGTCGTCGTCGTCAGCAATTGTAAAAAGTTTTTCATAGGTTAAATGGAGTCACTCAATCTTTAGAAAATTGTGTAAAAAATTGGACGAAAGCTAGATAATGTTCCGAAAATTACCTCCAGCAGAAGAAGATTTGATTTTTTTTTATAAATGATAATGTTTTGGTAAGGTGAGATGCAAAGGTGGAATATATGATTCCGAATGCCAACAGTGATGAAAATCATCTTTTTAAACCTGTTAACATCGGAGAATCCAGCAAAGATCTACGACTGGATTTGAACCTCTGCTTTGTTGTCATCTATGGCAGCACCGCCTGCACTAAGTCCAGCGCCCTAGACCACTAGGCCATCTAGGCTATATCAAAATATAGCTTTCGGTAACCTAGTCATTCCTCGTAGTAGGAAATCAAGAATTGTAACATAGTACATGATATTCTACCTTTTCAGCTAATCTGACCAACACATTATCATTCGTATTATATAGAGCTGCGTGCAACACTATTATCTATTATATATATATATATATATATATATATATATACCCGTATTTTGACTTATTGTATTTTTTTGGGGGGGGGCAAAAATTGAATGATATCTCACAGATTATTTTTTTTAGAAGTTGAATAAAGTTATCAAATAATATTTGAATTTAATATTATTTGAATCTATTAAAAAGTGGTCAGAAGTTACATGATGGAATGAAAATTATCTCCAACTGCAAAAAAAATCGGATTTTTTTGGTTTTGTTTTTCCATATCTTTCAGCATTTGAAAAATTCCAATGTACATCCACCGATAAATGTTTTTTTGGAAAGTGAATTAAGTGTTTGTGTCTCAATAGAATTTTATTAAACTTGAACATTGCTGCTTGCTGTTGGAATTTTGTGTCTGGTTCCAACTTTGGCAAATTTCCTGAAAATATCGAAGACCAATATTTTTTTAAAATTTTTGCATATAATTCAGAATATAATTCACTTCTTTGGTACCAAACATTACTTTGAAAAATGTAAGAAATAAAAAAAAAACAGGGTTTAAATCTTGGTAAATTTCCTGAAACTGTCCAAGACAAGCAATTTTTTTAATTTCTTCTTAGCAACCACGGTTTTTGAAATATTTAGAAACAAATATTTTAATGAATGAAATCGCAATTTTTTTTAATCCTATTTTCGGTAAATTGTCTGGAACTCTCTTTAATTATTTTCAGAATTCTACCTACATGTAGCAACCATCCGTTAAAAAAATATTTTGGAATTTTGGGAAAAAAAAATCTATTCCAATTTTGGTGAAAGTTGTCTAGGCCTGTTATATAAGTTCAGAATTTGTACTACAATCATATGATTCTGATATGGCCTGATTTTTAGCGATAAGGACAACTCCATCCCAAATCTATGATAAACAACGACCGTCGTTACGGTGCTTTTAAAGAACGTCATAGTTCATTTCTTCAAAAGAGCAGCAAGGACAATGCACAACACGTCACAAAAGTTACACAAGTGATGTCGTATTACTGCTATCTCTATAGGTCAGTTGAAATACAAAATGATGTTTTTTTTCCATATCAGAATCGAAATAACTTATGGAAGCCATGGTATCTATACTACTAAAATAATGAGACCCTTATTGTTAGCCAGGTTACTGCAGAAACAACAGATACTACAACAAAGCTTTATATAACCAAAAGTTGGGATGGTTGTGCCATTTAAAAATTGTATTGGTATGTGTGCAATTGTGCCTGCACTTAGATAATTAATAAATTAATTACGGAATCGCGGTTTCCATCATCGGTCCAAAATTATACAGTCGGGAACTCAACAGGAAGAATTTTAAATCTTTTAGCGCTACCGATGGGTAATTTACCATAGAAATTTTGAGTATGACGAAGATAAACATAAAACATGCAGTGAGCAGCAGTTAAAAATCGGTCAGCCCAATCTTTAAGAAAGTAATTCTTTGTTGTTTTTTTTGTCAAAGTTTTCAAACATACAATTGCTTCTCTTGACCGGACGGCCTATTCACCTCAAGGATATTGGATCAGTAGGCCCAGACAGGTCAGTCATTACTTTTTATTTTAACCTTTTTGTACAATAAATGATGAAAATATGATCCTATGGCTATACATGTAAGAGTGTTTGAATGGGGGTACTAATTTGACGGTTAAAGGTAAAAATTTCAGTCATTTGACCTTAAAGGTTGGACAATTTAAGCCCTGTAACGATTCACGCTAGCATTTTTAGCGATTCATGATTTGAAGGATAAAGACGTTAACGGTAGCAGAAAAACCGGTTAACGGTAAAGGGCATTGACCCGTATGTAATATGGCTAATTGTAGATGGCCATTGTAGGTGTTTGCTATTTCCTGTTTTTGTAATTGTTGAGACAAAATCATGTACTAGATTTAGATGTAGATGACATTTTCACGGTTTGCATGTGTGTCATATCTGTTTTTTTTATTAGTATTTTGGATTATATATACTATGTAGATAATGTTACGTCAAAGATGAAGGTCTAATAAGTTTAAAAAAGGAAAATATAAAAGTCGAAACCGAAAAGTGGCTTTCATGCACGAAACACAGTGAAATAAGGGCATTAATTAATCACGGAAACCCTGAAAATGAAAATCACGATAAACGAAAATAACCCTTCACCACCTGCAATAAACATATACACTGTAAGTCATATAAGGACAGTGCACAAAGGACCAAATCAGAAATTGTACGGCATTCTGTGATTGTGATTGTTCACGACGTCGCTGATTGGTCAAGACATATTTTGCGAGTACGGAATTTCTGAATCGGTACACTATGTAAAACGTCGATGTCTGAAGGTGTCATTGGAAATCAAATATTACCGAAATGCAAAAAAGGCAAAATAAGTCTTCGGTTAGCCAACTTTTGTCAAATTTACACAAATTTAAGGTCGGTTATCTTGAATTTTGTTTTTGATCAAGAATTTTCAACTTTCGTGAAGATTGATAAATTTTACATGTTTTATTTTAGCAGATTATTCCAAAATGTTTTCTTTTCAATTATATAATAAAACAATTACGGTTTTTTGTATCGGTCGATGTCGGTTTAAATAGACCTCTTGATATTAAATATATTGACTGACGTTCGATATCGGTTTAAATAGACCTCTTCAAAAGACCATAATTGTATAATACAAGTATCACATGAACCTCAAACATTTTTTTACGATTTAAAATACTTTTATATAAAATAGCTTTCAATCATGTTTTTCAACCTTTTTATTTTGCAAATGATTCCAGTAACTAAATACCGAAGTTACTGTGAATTTTGATTCTGCATATGCGCATTTCGACAACTTATGTCTCTTCAGTGCAGATAGAATCTAAACATGTGGAAGACCATAATGTCACAGATGTTTAAAAACTGATAGAGAACAAATTATATAATTATGTTTAAAATTTGTATATTGCTCTTTTCTGAGAAATGGAATCATTCGTAACCCTCGTCCACGGGTTTCTACTAGTATTGATATAATACAACGGTCGAACATTGAATCCGCAAATTGTACACATCGATGCCACCCGTGGTAAAATTCAGCGGATACAATAATTCGCCCGTAGTAAAATATGCAATATAGCACCGCCTATATTTAATATTTCTAAATTAATATACATAAGGGGGACGTCTTCGAGAAATTTGACCATAACCGTGATATGGACAAGGTATCAGATTACACTTAATGACTTTATGCTATGAACAGTATAATTTACCTGTATTAGTAATTTGCACAGTAGGGAAAACAACATGTGTGATGTTCTAATTTAATACGCCAGTCTAACAAATTCTTTATCATCTAAAGCCCAAAATAAGCTATTCTTCATGTGGAATGTGATAAATATAACAATTTTATAAGACTAGCTCGCCGATAGATGCAAACAAAACAAGGACTCTACAAAATGATACAAATTTTAATTTTCTTATTTCTTAGTTACAAGCATCTTCAGCAATGTTTTTGTAACGCACTTTTCCTAAGCTTTTTTTCATTTTCAAACGACCATGTTTCTTAAAAAAATGAACTCGACTTTAGAAGCAGTGCCTTGTTGCTGTCGCAACCCCTGAATAAAGGTTTTGAAGGCTAAATGGTTTTGAGTCCAAACCGATTTCTTTGAAAGCAACGAACAGTTTGTCTTCAGTATAAGTGCAATTTACATGTAGACTACCTAGACGAAGTATATAGGTTTTTGTTGAACAACACAAGGAAATTGGATGGAAATTTAGTCGGAAGGACTAAAACTTGACGGAACAATTCGATGACCCCGTCAAAACTATCTGATAGAATATTTACTAACAATTAATATTTCATCAACAAATTACCAGGACAAGTGAAATTACGAGTGTTACATATGAAAACATCTCTATCTTCTCTGTATATATTTATCTTGAAACGGTCTGAATAAGCTTCACGTAATCTAAGATTGATCATTTCGGAACGTAGTGAAAACCCGAACAAATTGAAAACACACATGCTTAGAATTGTTACTGTTATATAGAGTGCATACTTTCCGTACATTCTCTGGGGTGATGTGTTCATTTCCTATTAACAAAATGATCTTTGATTCTGGGTATTCCTTCTTTTACAGCAATTCTGGGTATTCCGCCTTTTACAGCAATTCGGGGTATTCCTTCTTTTACAGCAGTTCTGGGTATTCCTTCTTTTACAGACAAAACTAAATATGATTTACAATGATCCAAAACTCCTGCTAGCTTATGCGCCCCTCTAGTTGCACACATTTGTCTGTAAAAACTATAAATATGTATTCCATGTTTACGTAAATAAAATATTAATTGAATCCAATAGAATGAAGCGTAATAGGTTTTTTGTTGGATGTGAGGCAAATGACACCATTTACAGAAGGCATAGACGCTGTATCTGTAATTCCTTCTTGTACATGTACTGTTAGCTCTTGAAGATAGAATGCAAATTCAACCATTTTCTTAAATTTCTTTAAATATAGACCAAACTTTTCTGATTGGTACCGGTCCATTTACTAAATTTAAAAATAGCTGAAAATCATTAGTTTTAGAGTTTTGGTGTGTTATGTTTGATTCTGGAACTTGAAGTTAAGAGGAAAGTTTTTTTACAAGACGTTGCAGACATTCTAAAATATGGAATCATACCGTGCGTATCTCCCATGAAAGGGTGTTATATATTAAAGACAAATTCGTTTGCAAAAGCTGGAATGGGTGCAGTCCCAGATCTTGATAGAGTTTATCTTCAACAGCTCGATTTTCGGCCGAACGTGTATATATCATTTTCGCCCACTTCATTGTGCGAGATATCGTCTTCTAGTTGAAATATCGGCAATGCGAACAAGTTTGTGTCTATTGTAAATGTTGACAAAGTGTTAAGCAATATCGGGCAACATAAGAAATTGCAGTTGACTAGAAATTTAGACTAAAACAGCCATGATCTTTTCATTCGAAGGTAAATTTATTTCCCTAACTTCTTAACTAAATGTTAGAAGCAACGCCGATGTTTCAGTTAACGTAGAAATTTTTATTAAAACCGTCATGATCTTTTCTACAGAAGATTATTATATTTCCTTCACTTCATAATTTGATATTAGAAGCATCAGAATCCTTTTTTGAATCGACTCCAGTTAATTTCACAACTGCGGCTTAAATCAACTTCATATTTAACATCCAAATATGTTTCAAATATTGTTCAAAAATGTCCGCTTGATCCCCAGCTTTCGGGGAGTCAGATGTATAACGGATTGGAACTGGCGGTAGAGACTCACTTTCTTGATGTCTTTCATTTCCGTCAATTCTAAAATGTTATCATCCATGTTGGGAAACTTATACGACTTTGCGTCACGAAAAAGAGATTCGAATGAAAACATTTTATATGAGTTTTTAAGGCTAAGTCAGGCGCGAAATCATTTCGTACTATTAGCATAAATTTACTTATCCAAACTGTGGGTATATTTTACCAAATGTATCCAGATCTGTTGAAACACCCAGACCCAGTCAACCTATTACAACTGTAGAACGTACACTTGGTTGCATAATAACTATAACAAATCTTTGATACCGAAAAAAGTTATCTGCTTACTACAGTGAAAACGAAGTGTAACATCCTGGTGTAACGTGTACTGCCCCTGAATCAATCGTTCGTAATTTAACAACTAATTGGATATTGTTTAGTTTAATCATTTATAACGTGTATGGTGCATCGTTTATGGTGTATTGTTCAATGGTATATAATTCATGGTTGAGTCCTACATTGATGAAACCAGCTTATTTGGTTCGGTATTAGGTCCTAGAAATGTCATATCGTAAAATATATTTAAGGACTGATTTTAAAAATTAAGAAAGTACGGGAGCAGTGTGGTGAATTAAACATTAAAAAATGGAGAAAAACACATGAGCAAACGATTAAGAATATTTCATATATTTTTTAAAGAATAAATGTTTTACAGTAAGGTCTACATAGGCATGAAAACAATAATTAAGTTCGGTCAGTAATCAAATCCCAACTAATTCGCTACTCAAGGGCAGGAACTGCCTTCATAAAGTTCGGTTGCTTACAAATAGGCTACTTAAACAAGGATATGTTACCTATAGCTTGGAGTCATCAATACAGAAGTTTAACGGTCGACATCACGATCTTGTGGGCCGCTATGGGATATCTGTTTCCCAGATGACAACATATCTTTCTCTTCGCCACTAAAATTTGTTTTTCCTCTACCGGATTTGACTTTACCACCGCAATTGACAAATTCAACACGGTGGATGTCGTATAAGAAGCATGAGATACTTACTCTACCTGATCTCACCCATGGTTGTTTATTAGGTCCGTGTTGTTCATTTTTGTATATGAGTGTGTCTTCACTTTTACCTTTCTGTGCCGTGCATGGTATGTCTTTGTTTCTTTGTTTTCCAATGTTGTCATTGACCGTGAATTGTTCGCCTTAGACTGACGGTTCGGTTCTCACTTACTTTAGAGAGTCGCGCTCCTCTCTATAATGGAACTTATTAAACCGAACCGTCAGCCAAAGGACAAAAAACCAAATACACACACACACACACACACACACACACATATATATATATATATATATCACACACACACACACACACACACACACACACACACATATATATATATGTGTGTGTGTGTGTGTGTGTGTGTGTGTGTGTGTGTGTCAAATGATAATATGCGTTTCTGTAATTGTGTCAATAAAATCTTTTACAGGTTTAATTTTTTCAGAACGTTTTGTGCCCATGTAAAAATACGTACAGGGTACGTGTTAGTTGAATAAATTAGTGTAAGAGTCCAGCACAAAACGTATTCGTGAGGTGGGAAAGATGCGTCTTCGGTTTTAGCCCGAATAAAATCGGAGAATTTATTTGAAATTTTGCCGTAACGTGTTTTAAAATCTTAATAGGCTGACTTTTACTGTTGGTACAATTGTTTTTTTTTATTTATAACATTGGCTATAGGGGGAAGGTTTTGGCCAAATAAAACTAGCTTAACCCCGCCGCAGCAGGTTTGCGCCTGTCCTAAGTCAGGAAATTTATTAAGTCTTTGTGTGTCTTGTCTTTTTTAAAGGTACGTTTACTTAATGTCCATAGGAGTCTAGGATGATGTTTATTTCGCTGAACTTGAGTACTCTTTATTCAGGGGCCGACTCCGACCTGCCGTTGGGTGTGGGGTTTTCTCACCGTTCATTAAAGATCTTATGGTGGCTTTTAGTTGTTATTACTCCCCTTTGGGTCGTTGGCTCTTTGACACATTCCCCGTTTCCCTTCTTTTTTCTATTTCTATCAGTCAGTTGATTTTATATGCACTAATGAGATATAAATTACCTAAATGGACATATGTATATCCAAAATTTACGGTCATTGTTATGTAAGCGGGTCGTGATTGATTTTTGTTCAGTTAGATGTAATGGTGTACTTAATCGCATGGAAAAGTTTCACGTTTTACTTGCTGTACATTGCTCGCCTACATAAAACATCTGATGATAAGATAATAACATTATGCAAATCGGCCTACTGGAGGACAGCGATTGGTCACGAATCGGGAAGCAATTTGCTATCTACAAAGTATTATTGAGTTTCATAAAAGTACGTATAAAGTGGTGTTGTTTGATGTCTATATTGCATCAATGATATCCTTGTGAGCCAACAAAAAAAAAACAAAACAAAAAACAAAAAACAAAAAAAACAAACAAAAAAAATTACGAAGAATCAGTGAATTGTGCAGTATTTTTTAGTTAAATTATTATTTTCAAAACTTCTTCCACATATAAAAGAAAAATATTATTGTTTGAAGCACGTCATTTTTGATGAATACAACTACTTGGTAGTTTTGTGTTAAGGTCCAGATCTAAGAAAGAACGCTGTTAAATGCAGTGCATCAACCGTTACGACATTTGGTCAGTAGATGCAGCTTGCATAAAAGTGCAGATTTTACTTGTATTGGATCAGCCTAATTTACAGTTTCTGCATGACTGACTAGCTTTGTTTACGTAAAGGTCTAGATATAGATTAATACATGCCGTATATCAATGATATTTGTCAGTAGATGCGTCCTGCAGCTTCAAATGACAATGCGGTGTCTCTGGTTGAGTTTTGCGTCAAGGTCCAAATGCAGAATATAACATGCAGTATAACAATGTTATTTTGTCAATACATTTGTCTTGTACAGAAAGGCATCTTCATTAATAAATGGATCAGTTTGACGTACAATATCTATATGAATGGCTTTTGTCTTATATTTAGGTACAGATCTAGGATACGGGCTTTGGAATTCTCCAATAGTCCGACTGCTCCATCAGTTTAATTATTTTTTTTTTTATCAATGGGGCCTAAAAGCGACGTGAACATTTCCTTAATAATGTCAATGGTATTTAAATTGTGTAGATACGACTCAATAAGGTGCCTTATTTAAGTAAATGTGTACCATATTGCTGGCGATTTGTTATTGATTTAAATAAGGCAATTGATCATTTTGCATCTATACAAATTAAATGCCAATGATACAAATAAGGATATTCTCGCGTCTCACTTCGGCCCCTAGTGTTTTTTTTTTTTTTTTTCATTTTAAATTGAAGTACGCAGCAAAGAAGTCGCTTGAGAGATAAAATCATTTATGTATCTTGTTGTGTCGAATATGAATTTTCCATAACGTTTATAACAATCCTATATCGATTGATTTAACTTGAGTTTTATAATTTTAACATATAAAACGAACAGTGACTAGTTTGATAAAGTTTAAAATTGAAAAACGAGAGTTGAAATCAGGCGAAATACAATTACACGATTTTTTATCTGTTATTCTCTTATCATTATGTATATTGAAATAATTGTCAATGCGGAAACGCTTTTCCAAGTTCATTTTCTTTAGATTTGTAATCCGTAGTTGATATGACTAGCAGAGACATTGAGAAGTGACGACAATCGTGACAAACAGACCCCCCCACAACCAAAAAAAAGCAAAAAGTACACCATTGGATCGACCAATCAAATAAATCGACAGATTTTATTAGCAAGTGATGCCTATATACAACATTGGCTTCAGAATTTCTTTTTTCCTGCCAAATTTTATTCAAACAAGAAGTACAGAAATTAAGAGTAACAGATGTTATCTTATAGTTATAGCATAAACTACCGATCGTTTGACAAACAAACTTTTGAACGCGAGGCAATAAAAAGTTTATTTTGGATAACCAGTAAGAGGTGCTATAAATAATTTGTAACATAAATAAGAAACAGTAGAATTTTAATAGGCAGTGCATATTATGATGACTTCACTGGTGCTAATACAATTACAAAAAATACAGTTGTAAAAGGAGGTGCAATTTTATACACATCAAAAAGTTAGTTGAGCATCGTTCTACGAACATGGCTGCATTTTACTTTCTTTCCACACAGGAAGACAATCGATTGGCTTTTTCATGGGTTAAAATTCATAATTCGGAATTTAGTTTTTGTTCGTACTTTTGCCCACAAATACCGTTTTCAACCTCAAGAAATAATAAGTAAGTCTAAATAATGATGAAACCGACGAATCCTACTTTCGAAAAAAAAAAAACGGTTCCAATTAGTTTCCAGAAAAACTGGTTTCAAAATTATTTTTGCCATTTTTCCTCAATTTTTTTCTTAATTCCGCACGAAATTTAATTTCGAAAAAAGCAGTTTCAACTCCCATTGCTTGATCAATAAATAAATGACCTCTCTCATTATGACAGGACGGCCAGTTGGGTGCTTTCTTCATTTCTCTCGACCCTTTCCTCCTTTCTCTCGCCCGTATCTTCTGGTCTCCCATTCTTATCCCTTTTCTCCTTCCTACTTTTATTATTCCTTTCTCCTTTATCCCGCAGATGTCTCCTTTCTCCTACCCCTATTGTCTTTTTCAACTGGTCTCCCTTACCCTGTCCACCCATTACTGTAACAATTTCCAGTTTTCACATTTCACACAAACATCAAGAAATTTTCTATATACTGAATAGTGTTAAGTTTACTTTGCTTTGGTATTATGTAGTTTTTAGGAATAGATGATACTGAATAATATTAATAAAACCTTCACTGTTTTGTTCACTATCCGGAAAGAATAGTTATTAGCCCCAGATTTTTGATACATACTGATTGAAAAAAGAAGGGAAACGGGGAAAGTGTCACAGAGACAACGACCCAAAGGGGAGTAACAACAACTCAAAGCCACCATAAGATCTTCAATGAACGGTGAGAGAACCCCACACCCAACGGCAGGTCGGAGTCGGCCCCTGAATAAAGAGTACTCAAGTTCAACGAAATAAACATCGTCCTAGACTTCTATAGACATAAAGTAAACGAATTAGAAAAAAGACAAGACACACAAAGGCTTAATCAATTTCCTGACTTAGGACAGGCGCAAACCTGCTGCGGCGGGGTTAAACTAGTTTTATTGGGCCAAAACCTCCCCCCCCCTACAGCCAATGTGATTAATAAAAAAAAAACAATCGTAACAACAGTAAAATTCAGTTGGCAACAGGACTGAGTCAATTGTGAAAAATTAAACTGAAAAAACTAAATATACGGACATAAACATGAAACCACAAGAGACTACTAGCAGTTAACTGACATGCCAGCTCCAGACCCATTACCAACTGACAAAGTAAGTTATGTACCCTCAGTATACAGCTTCTACCAAGATCCGTTCCTGTGAGGAGTTTAGCATAATGATTTCATGCATATACCGGAATACATAACGATGATGTCAACAATCTAGATATGTCCGTTGAGAAGTTTTAGTCAGAAGCACGTCTTGGATACCTTATTTTTGATAGAAAAAAAGAAGGGAAACGGGGAATGTGACAAAAAGACAACAACCCAAAGATGAGTAATAACAACTCAAAGCCATTTGCATTTTTCAATTAAAACTGGGACTTATGTATTTATATTTAGCAATATCAATATATTAGTCCAAGATTAAATAGGGAATATGATAGAAATGTTTTTGTGAAGAATACCGAATTTTTACAGTCTAATCCTAGTTACCTTGACAAGTTTTACTACTAGTCTATCTAATACTATAGGGTTATAGAATGGGATTATTGGTCCTGTATTATGTCCAAGGACGGTCGTATTGGGCCGAGGACAGCCGTATTGGGCCGAGGCAACGCCGAGATAGAGTGATATACCTTTATTAAATACTTATGTAAAACTATGCTATCGATTCAGTGGCAACAAAATAGGCGAAGGACTTGTCAGTGAATTTTCATAGTTACTTTTCCTATATCCTCAATATTATTTTTATGTATTTTCGCTATGAGGAACAGTCTCAAACATGTGTAAATTTGACTTGTGATATGATGGCTGAGATGTCCGTCAGCCACGGAAAAGACTCAAGTTCAATTCAGCGAGTGGTGGTTACCTGAAAAAGCTTTACTTTCTGATATTCGTAGCATTTTGTGTTGAAATCTGATTGTTGACATGTTTGAATACTAAGATGTTTCATATTAAACATCACTGAAGTATCAAAGTATTTTTCGGAATGTCAACAAACCAGCGTTGTCATTGATGTCCTTGAACTTCTGCAAATTGAATGTAGAAATACGGAAATGAAACTGAATTCTTGTTTTAAAATAAATCGTGATTGGTTTACATTGTAGCAGTCTAGCAGATTATTCACATGGATTTATGTTCTGTTCGTGATATTGCCGCCATTTTTTTTTGAAGATTTAATGACCCGGAAGTCCGTATTGGGCCTGTCCGTATTGCCCAGTAAACCCGTATTGGGCCAGTAAATCCATATCGAGCCAGTAAATCCGTATTGGGCCTGTTTGGTCGTATTTGTCTAGTAAACCTATCTATATTTGCTCTAATCATTTTGTATTGCATAGACAATTTTAATTAAATTTTACATAACTGTTTAATAATCTGCTGGATTTACTACTACACTGCTTTATTGGTTATTATTAAGCTTTGTACTACTCTCATTCCTATTTAATTTCTTTTCAAACTCCTTTAGGAATGCATCATGTACCAACTAATTTTTGTTCCTTGTTTTATCCAATAAAGAACAAATTACCCTTTGTTCCTTCATTTAGTTATTAGACTTGTTAGAAATTGCCCAAAGGATATAAAAAGTGTTATATTTATTTGATCACTTGAAAACATTTTGATACATTCTACGCCTATAAAAGTATTCACTCATCATTTCATATAAAAACATATTTTTGCATAATGAAAATAGCAATATCAGACTGACATATTTGTAAAATTTTATAAAATATATCTTTGAAAATAAGGTAATCTCTATTTATATATGCTTCATTGTATCGTCTCTCTTATACTTGTGTTTTTACAGTACGTATAAATTCTCAATTTATATGTAAAAAATCACACATTATGTTAAATTTTCATGCTTGGTGCGATGTGCTAAAATTGCAATTTATCTAACCTAAGGTCGGAATAAAAGTCATGTAAAGAGTCATTGCGTTGATAAACTGGCTTGTGTGGACGTCTTCAAATGACCTATCAAAACTGTTTACTTGTAACGAAACGAAACATTTTTATTGATCCAATTATTAGCCATCTCTGGCAAACAATATGTTAAAGTACAATGTATGATTCAACAAAAAATGAAATTATATATTTCGTAATTGCCAAATTTTGACCCAATTCTTTTAATAGAATTATATGCGACAAACAACTAAATTGATCAACAAAAATGTTGTTGGCTCATTTATTGGATTAAAATTTGGCAAACAAGCAAATTACCAGGTAATTGGTGCGTTACTTAATGAATTTGAATAGGAATTTATCACCTTAAGTTGAGTACAAAATGAAATCATGTCTTATGAAGCAGTGAAGAAGGAAGTCCAACAGAGTGATAGAAGACTAATAGTTGTACATGTCAACGTTACTTTGAGTAGACTGTAAATTGGATATATTTTGTAGATATGAGGTTTGATTTTAGTTCAACTTACTCTCACAAAGTGGATATCTATTTATCATGAATGGTTGACTTTTTAAAGGAATTCCATATAAAAGGGAGAACAGCTATTAATTAATATACTTGTATTTAAAACATTTACGTTTCAAAAAATGTTGGTCGTCTTTTTTTCCATAGTAAAACCTTTTATATTATATCCGAATAATTAATTGAATTTGTAGATGAATCATTTAAATTCGTTCGAGGCGAAATCTTATATTTTTGGGGAGGAGCTAAGTCGTGCAAATATCGTTCTAATAATGTTGAATCTTGCATGGCCTTTTTTTCTCTTGAATTCTTTTGGCACACGTGATCTTTTATGCAATATCATCAAAGTCTCTTATATATATATATATTTTTTTACAAAGATCAAAGGAAAAAAAATAGCTCATTGAGACGGCGAGCACCCCTTGACCCTTTTTTTCAAAATTACGTATTGTCATTTTCTCTCCCTTTAAGATTTTGTTCATACAGTTAGTGGTTTATCTTTATTGGGTTTTATCCGAATGTTTCTTATACTATAGAGGAAGGGGAGGTTAGGATACCCATAAACCAGTTTAATCCTACTATTGGCTTTAAGTAGTGTCGGTACTTAGCCCGGCTGGCCCGAGTTCCTATCGTTGTTTACGTTTGTCTCATTTGAATATGCCTCTGTAGTTTCCTGGAAGATTGCGGCATGTTATTGCAATTGTAAGCCATTGTAGATGTTTCCTGGTATCCACTGATTTACAAACCTTTTTATTTAAGTGTGTGTGTGGGGGTGGGGGGGGGGGGGGG
>MJUU01047460.1:37807-83297 GCA_002080025.1 Modiolus philippinarum | reverse complement strand
AGTTATTGGACTTAGACTATTTTCAGCTAAAACAGCAAGTATCATCTTGTCACTGCAACTCCTCTGAAACTGCTTTATGGAGTGCTTTCACATTTGGTAGGATTGTTGGTCATGATGTGTAGATGTGCATACTATACTGATATATTGATTGGATATTTTTTGTGGGAGTTATGGGACTTAGACTATTTTCAATTAAAATACCAAAGTATCATCTTGTCACTGCAACTCTTCTGAAACTGCTTAATGGAGTGCTTTCATATTTGATAGGATTGTTGGTCATGATGTGTAGATGTGCATACTCTACTGCCTTATTGATCGGACTATTTTTATGGGAGTTATTGGACTTAGACTATTTTCAGCTAAAACATCAAGTATCATCTTGTCACTGCAACTCTAATGGATTGCTTTCATATTTGGTAGGATTGTTGGTCATGATGTGTAATTGTGCGTACTATACTGCCTTATTGATCGGAATATTTTTATGAGAGTTATTTGAATTAGAATATTTTCAGCTTAAACATTAAGTATCATCTTGTCACTGCAACTCTTCTGAAACCGCTTAATGGATTGCTTTCATATTTGGTAGGATTGTTGGTCATGATGTGTAGATGTGCATACTATACTGCCTAATTGAACAGATTATTTTTATGGGAGTTATTTAACTTAGACTATTTTCAGCAAGTATCATCTTGTCCGGGGTTATTTCCCTTTAAAATCTGTTTTCAAATCTTTTTTGGTTTACTTTTCTCTTTTAAGTTTTGGAGTAATTCCCTGCTATCACTTTATTAAAAACAATTATTTGTTACATAATTAAGAGCAAAAAAAGTGTTTTTGTACAAATTTTTACAATTTTTTGCAAAAATACTTCAATAATCTTTACTTATTTTACATTGTAATAACTTTTGTATATAAATGTATATTGTGTCCTACATTGGTAAATGTTTGCCTACAATCTTACTATCTTTCCTAGATACTGTAGTTGTAGTTTTTCGTCTTCGTAGTCAGAATGGAATCTATAACTAACCTGGTTATGCCATGGTGAGTATTTGCCATCACTGTGTCTGAAGATAGTCTAAGTTCAATAACTCCCATAAAAATAATCTGATCAATAAGGCAGTATAGTATGCACATCTACACATCATGACCAACAATCCTACCAAATATGAAAGCAATCCATTAAGCGGTTTCAGAAGAGTTGCAGTGACAAGATGATACATCTGTTTACAAATCTTCTTTGGTTTACTTTTCTCTTTTAAGTTTTAGAGTAATTCCCTGCTATCACTTTGTTAAAACAATTATTTGTTACATAATTAAGAGCAAAAAAAGTGTTTTTGTACAAATTTTTACATTTTTTGCAAAAATACTTCAAGAATGTTTACTTATTTCACATTGTAATAATGTTTGTATATAAATGCATATTGTGTCTTACATTGGTAAATGTTTGCCTACAATCTAAGTATCTTTCCTAGATACTGTAGTTGTAGTTTTTCGTCTTCGTAGTCAGAATGGAATCTATTACTAACCTGGGTATACCATGGTGAGTTTTGCCATCACTGTGTCTTGGTTCTGTCAGTCATTCACTTTTCATTCAAACATCTTCTTTGAAATTGATGGGCCAGTTGGAACCAAACCTAAGATCTAGTAAGATTATATGATGAGGGAAATTTATAACCGATATTTTCCCAAATTTATCATTACCCGAAAGTCTCAAAATCTTAAGGTCATGAAGATTGCTGAACGTCTCTGAATCCAAATGAGATATCCTGTTCCGGCTGACATCCAATTATTGGAGAGAGTTTTCAAGTCCCGTAAATATCATAGCAGAAAGTGATTGTATTTGATTATCTGAGAGATCTAGAGACCACAGATATTTATTTTTAGAAAAGGTGTTTTCCTGAAAATGTTGTATATTGTTGTGAGAAATGTCGTCATCGATGTTAGTGTTGATATATTTATGTTGGCGATCCGATTGTTAGAAATATTAAGTTTTTTCATACGGACTGCAGATGCTGTTTGAAGAATACTTGACAAAGCTTCAAAGTTATTTTCACTGAGATCAAACTCATCCAATCTATTAATCCCTTCAACAAAGTTTTGTGGCAGATGGCTCAAATTATTGTTTGAAATGTCCATTGGTGTCAAACTAAACTAGAAAACTGTGAGCAAATGTCACTAATAAATACCCGCGAACCCCCATTTGATCCCAGAAATTAAAAATCAATCAAATCAATTCTGGAATAGGAGGTACATATCTACAATATGTCATAAAGACTGTGTTACAGTTTCATGAAAATCAATTCAGTGGTTCATGAGGAGTAGCGGATAAGAGACGGGTACCCACTTCTAATGTAATGGCTAAGTACATGTTTTGCTATTGGAAACCCCAAAAATCAATCAAATCAAATTCTGAAATAGGAGGTGCACACCTGCATTATGTCAAAAAGACTGTGTTAAAGTTTCATGAAAATCTATTCAGTGGTTCAGGAGGAGTAGCGGATAAGAGACTGGTACCCACTTGTAATGTAAAGGCTAAGTCCTTGTTTTGTAATGGAAACCCATAAATCATTCAAATCAAATTCTGAAATAGAAGGTGCACATCTACATTATGTCATAAAGACTGTGTTAAAGTTTCATGAAAATCTATTCAGTGGTTCAGGAGGAGTAGAGGATAAGAGATGGGTACCCACTTGTAATGTAATGGCTAAATACATGTTTTGCTATGGGCTACCCCAAAAATCAATCAAATCAAATTCTGAAATAGGAGGTGCACATCTACATAATGTTATCAAGACTCTGTTAAAGTTTCCTGAAAATCTATTCCGTGGTTCTTGAGGAGTAGCGGATAAGAGATGGGTACCCACTTGTAATGTAATGGCTTAGTCCTTGTTTTGCTATGGGACACACCAAAAATCAATCAAATCAAATTCTGTAATAGGAGGTGCACATCTACATTATGTCATAAAGACTGTATTAAAGTTTCATGAAAATCTGTTCAGTGGTTCTTGAGGAGTAGCGGATAATAGACGGGTACCCACTTGTAATGTAATGGCTAAGTCCATGTTTTGCTATAGGAAACCCCAAAAATCAATCAAATCAAATTCTGAAATAGGAGGTGCACATCTACATTATGTCATAAAGACTGTGTTGAAGTTTCATGAAAATCTATTCAGTGGTTCAGGAGGAGTAGAGGATAAGAGATGGGTACCCAATTGGAATGTAATGGCTAAATCTATGTTTTGCTATGGAGAACCCAAAAAATCTATCAAATCAAATTCTGAAATAGGAGGTGCACAACTTCATTATGTCATCCAGACTGTGTTAAAGTTGCATGAAAATCTATTCAGTGGTTCTTGAGGAGTAGCGGATAAGAGATGGGTACCCACTTGTAATGTAATGGCTAAGTCCTTGTTTTGCTATGGGAAACCCCAAAAATCAATCAAATGAAATTCTGAAATAAAAGGTGCACATCTACATTATGTTATCAATACTGTGTTAAAATTTCATGAAAATCTATTCCGTGGTTCTTGAGGAGTAGCGGATAAGAGACAGGAACCCACTTGTAATGTAATGGCTAAGTCCTTGTTTTGCTATGGGAAACCCCAAAAATCAATCAAATCATATTCTGTAATAGGAGTTGCACATCTACATTATGTCATAAAGACTGTGTAAAGTTTCATGAAAATCTATTCAGTGGTTCAGGAGGAGCAGAGGATAAGAGATGGGTACCCACTTGTAATGTAAAGGCTAAGTCCATGTTTTGCTATGGGAAACCCCAAAATCAATCAAATCAAATTCTGAAATAGGAGGTGCACATCTCCATTATGTCATAAAGACTGTGTTAAAGTTTCATGAAAATCTGTTCAGTGGTTATGGAGGAGTAGCAGATAAGAGATTGGTTCCCTCAGGTGTAACGGAAGGACGGACGGACGGATAGAAAGAAGGAAGGCAGGACGGACAGACGGACGGAAGAACGGACAGACGGGCGGACGGACACCCCCATCACTATATACCCCCACTTTTCAAGCGGGGGTATAATGATGCAGACATATTGAAATAGTTGTTAAATATTTCCGGAGAATCATTAAATCCAAATTGGCATTTAATCACTTGTTTCTCGGCACAAAAACAGCTCTGTGATGAATTATTTGGACAATTTTGATTGGCTGCCGCTGTTTGTGATCACATAAGAACAATCATTAAAAATGCAACATGTCGACACATTTAACCTGAAAAAAAGAATGTTTAATATTATAAAGGTGCTCATGATAGCTTCAGATTTTCAAGAATATTAAAATCTGATAAATCCAGGACTTTTTCAGGGTGCTGTCAGGGGTCATACGTAGGCCCCATTCCCATTGAAAATTATTTAAAAAGTTAAGCAAATTTCCCGAAGTAAAGTTTTAAAATTGTAGAACCTTATGTTGGTTCCAAAATAGTATTTATGTCAGTTAAAATTTTCTCAAAGAGAGCTTAAAAATAAGTTGGTAAAAAAATTACTGCTCTTTAACTTTAGCAAGTGACATTACGATTAAACTTCCTAATGGTAAATATGAACAATAATATTCTGTCAAATGAAATGCAATCAAATAAAATATTCTAATGACATTTTATATGTGTAAGTTAAATATGATGAGTACCAGAGTACCAGAAGGGCTTTGTGGTTTTGCCAGAAAAGGTTTAAAATATTTTTGCCTCCATTTTTATACGACCGCCAAAATTAATGGTATGGTGCTGTCGTCGTCGTTGGCGTTGTCGCCGTATGGCGTCGTTGTCGTCTGTAGACACTTTTGTTTTTGGTCAATAACTTAAGTTTCAGTTGATCAATCCTAATGAAATTTTGACACAGTGTTTCTTGGCACAAAAGGAAGGCTGTGTATAGTTTTTCTTATTTTGGCCCCTCCCGTTTAAAAAAAAAGGCCAAAAAGGGCAAAATTTGGTGTTTTCACATAATTGGCTGTAGAATATCTATTATTTATCAAATTTTGATGGGGTTTCTTTCAGCATGTTCCTTAGGAAATTTCCTAACTATATTGTCAACGGATTTAACGTTGCATGTACCGTTTATGAGATAAATGGGCCCAAAGGGGGCGAATTTCAAAAAAATTAATTTTTTTATTATTAGTCCGATTTTGATGCAATGGATTCTACATGGAAAATTAATATAGTGCTGCACCATCAGATTTTTGGTAACTTGTTTCCATTTCGAGCTATGAGGGGCCAAATGGGGCCAAAATTGCAAACATGCAGATTACCTATTTTTTTTTTTTTCATACGGTTTTGATGGGATTTTTTTCTTTAAATTCCTCTTGTTGTAAGCTTATGGGAATACGTCAACAGATTTGGTATATCTCTTACTGTTTTCAAACTATAAGTGGTCAAAGGAACCGAAATTGCAATTTTTGAAAATATATTAAGTCGTTATTTTTAAGCGGATTTTGATGGGGATTTTTTCTTTCGATTCATCTTGATGTATGGTGTCAGAAGTATGTCAACAATTTTGCTTAAATCTTACAGTTCCGGAGCTTTCATTGGATCAAAAGAGCTAATTTGAATGTTCCTTAGTTTGTGTCCAGCTAATTACTGTGTCAAGCTCCTTATTGTGTCCATCTAGTTATTGTGTCAAACTCCTGACTGTGTCCTTATTCACATTTAAATTACACTTATTTAAATTTCAGTGGTCGACATGCTGCGGTCGTATCATGCTGCGCTCCGCGTAGCCCTTTATTGCTCTTTCGATTTCGGCTCTTGATAATTTGTTATTACCCACATTTGCATATTTAATGAAAATAACATTAAGAAACAACCAATAGGCAACAAATAAACGACGGAACGATAAAAGGGTACCAAAGAAACAGTTAAGATCAGAGATTTGTAAGAAAGAATATTTGTAGAGTTATTAATGAATAAAGGATAACAGGAAACACATACAATGGCAGAATATTACAATCACAAGCCATCATCCTCTAAGGAAGTCTTTTTTATATTGTCAGTTATAGTGAACTTGTTCAAGTGAGAATTTCTAATATGAATGCACTATCAAAATTCAACATTTGGCTTTCTTGTTTTGCAAAAATTTAACTATTTTCTTGCCATATGTACTATATTTATTGCCCATATCTCCCGATATTACTTGCGAAAACTCAATGAGTGTTCTGTGATCGTATATATGTTAAATTGTTTATCGGTCCCTTTGTCGAGCAATAGACGACAGTGTTTGTAAGTGTGCTTTGCATGATACGTTACGCTTGTTGACGACCAGTGGATACATGGTTGTAGCATTGTTCCACATTTAGCAAGTGAATTCCGCTCAAACCGGTTATAGGGTTTACTGTGAACTAACTTTGAGGTAGGGGAGCTTGCTCTTTGTTGAAGGCCTGATGGTGACTTCAAGATGAAGAACAACAATTAAAGCGTTGTTCCATTTGCTCAATCTTACCATGTATTTATAAGGATTTTGTCCCATTTACATTTTCCATATATACCTTTATTTGTTAATTCATGAGAAAAACACAAATAGAATAGGGTTTAACTATTTCAAAGATACCGAAAGCTCCCCTTTATCCATCTCATTAGTATAATAAACATGCAACAAAGGTAGAATACTAACTCCAAAACCGCAATATTGAAAAGGAAAGAATAAGATAAAACGTAAATAAGAAAGATGGATCAAGGAGTGCTGGCCGCTAAACTAACGACTAGCTCAAGTAGCCTAGTCTGCTGGGAAAACCCCGTCGAACTACGGAAGAAAAAATCTAACTCAACACTTCCAAAAGGTTTGGTAAAGACTCATCATGAATTCCATTAGACATCGTCGGTATCTGTAAGAGATTCAAATATTCATGTTATTGGATACCAAAGCCAATTTAACGGAATCATGCAGAATATCATGCCAGTTTTTCCTATTACTTGTGTCACAGTTTTTGTCTGTTTTTTATCGCTTTTTGACATTTTTAACAGCATTTCCTTTTTTTTTAAATTAATATGATTTCAAAATGTCGATTTTGGGTCGGTAGCAAATACTGCCCGATTGGATTGCTGTTAGCCTCGGATTCCACCCGTAGATGCATAAGTTCATTGGAAAGACTTCGAAACAATACATTTTGTAAGTTGTTAAAAATGTGTGCATCATGAATTGCTTGACTCGCGTAAAACATTTAGATTTAGGGGTCATTTTCTTGTTATCGGTTTTAATGTATACACAATTGTTTTGTTGATTGAGTATGTTTTCTTAGCGAGACATTATCAGATGTATGTCGCCAAATTCTTGTCGTCACACTAGCAAAATTTGAAGACGGAAGACAAAAAAAAATGACTTTAAAGATGATTATATTTTAACCCATCATGAAATCAGCATATTTTTCTCTCCAGACAGTAGATGTGTATTTTTTTGCACAGATCGAAAACAATAAAAACAGACAAAAAGTACATATTAATAGAAATTATGAAATGACTTTCATTGAATGTATTGTTTAAAAATGATTGTTTCATACATATAAACAAGTACCATAAAATATTTAATACCCACGCAGTTAGCGATATAACTGTGTTTTGGGGGTTTTTTTTTATAAATTTTAACATTAAAATTCATTTTAAATAATAGCACAGATAATAAACAAGTAAGAAAACGCGTAATTTACATTACTTTATTGAAGTTCATTTAAGTCATGAGCATGTGTTGGAAATTGTTTAGTACAATAAAGAGGGAAGGCGGCCCTTTTTCGGGATATCGGGATTAGATGTTTATAACACCCTGCGAAAATTTCCACGTTTTCAGTATTAGGGCCTTTAGTGTACATGTGTACTCGTCGTAGGTATTAAGTGTATTTAATTTTCATATTATAAAATTTTTACATCATTTGTAGTACAATTTCACAGGAAAATATAGAGAAAATCCGTCTTTTAAAATATGGTGCGCTCGGATATACATTCCTGATTTTATGACTTTACAAAAAGAGACGTATCTCCATATGTAAAAATACAACAAGGGGACAACATTTCTGCGTTGATTTTAGTATATCTTAGAGTGAATACAGTGAGAAATAAAATCAAACACCAATGGAAGTGTGAGATATGAGAATCTCAGATACCCTCGGGTAAGATTTCAATCATCTCGGACTCAACAAGCTTCGTCTGAGACTTGAAATATTACCCTTGGGTGTCTGTAATTCTCCTGTCTCGCACTTTCCCTAGTGTTAGATTCTAAATGTCTCGCATACCCAACGGGGTTAGATCGTTATATGATAAGCCAGATCCGGTTTTCGGGCATACAAAATATTCTTATCTTGTACCTCGGTACACAACGGAAAATTACCCCCCAAAAAACGTATGCTGGCGTCATTGACGTCTCCTGCTAACGTACAAATTCAAGAACTGTCTCGTGTTTTGAAGTTGTAAATGAGAGAAATTATCAAAAACCGTTGAAAATGTATGATTTATAAAATTCGTAAGTATTAAGTGTATTTAATTTTCATATTATAAAAGTTTTACATCATTTGAAGTACAATTTCACAGGAAAATAAGAGAAAATCCGTCTTTAAAATATGGCGCGCTCGGATATACATTCCTGATTTTATGACGTTACAAAAAGAGACGTAACTCCATATGTAAAAATACAACAAGGGGACAACATTTCTGCTTGATTTTAGTAAATCTTAGAGTGAATACAGTGAGAAATAAAATCAAACACCAATGGAAGTGTGAGATAAGAGAATCTCAGATACCCTCGGGTAAGATTTCAATCATCTCGGACTCAACAAGCTTCGTCTGAGACTTGAAATATTACCCTGAAATTCTCCTGTCTTGCACTCCCTCTAGTGTTAGCTAAATTTCTCGCATACCCAACGGGGTTAGATCGTTATATGATAAGCCAGATCCGGTTTTCGGGCATACAAAATATTCTTATCTTGTACCCCGGTACACAACGGAAAATTACCCCCCCCCCAAAAAAAAAAAAAACGTATTCTGGCGTCATTGACGTCTCCTGCGAACGTACAAATTCAAGAACTGTCTCGTGTTTTGAAGTTGTAAATTAGAAAAATTATCAAAAACCGTTGAAAATGTATGATTTATAAAATTCAAGACACCCTCGGGTAAAATTTCAATGGTTCTCGATCACTTTCACTTGTATTAGATACTTCACAACCGGCCTTTACATTATTAAATCGGGCTTAAGATCTGAGATTCCTTTCACTGTTATTTAATGCTCAAAAACATCGTCATTGTTTCTTTTGTATAGATTGGGTCGATACATTGACACCTGCCAACATCCTTTCCTCAAGGTACTCAATAATCAAACCATGAACTTTAAATTAAATGTTCCAAGTCTAATATCCGATATTCATGTTTTAGATTTTCCCATCAAACTTTCAAAACAATTGAAAAAGAAGAACCTGATCTGTCCAACAATTTGCAATTTCTGTAATCGATGAATTATTTGATCGGTGAAATGCTACATGAAATAACATTCCTTTATCTTTCAAAATTAGGGTAACTGATATGGTTATGCATTTTTTTCTCCTTCTCCCTTATAAATGGTGTCAAGTCGGCATTTTTAGGAAGATCCTCTGGTCCTGCATTGTGGGCAGAATCTCTTATCGAATGGTGAATAAAAGGATATGGAGTAAATGCATATGAGACAACGTCTCTACAAATACATGGTAAAAAGCAAGCAAAGGAACAACGCTTTTATTGTTGTTCTTCATCTTGAAGTCACTATGAGGCCTTCAACAATGAGCTTTGCTCATACCTCATAGTAAGTTCAAGACGGCCCCTAGCACCGGTTTAAGCGGAATTCTTTGCTAATTGTCTTTCTTGGTCATGGGTGCGGGATTGTCAACAAACATCAATTAAACTGACAAAGTGCTCTTACAATCACTGTCATCCTTTGCCCGACAAAAGCACTAGTGTCTTAAGCTAGTGGACAAGTACAACATATAGACAAACACAGGGCACTCATGAAGTCGATTGTAAGAAAATGTATGACATATTATTACTTAATGCTTTTTCATTAACACAGTTACACAATTTTGAACATATAAAAGGAGTTTTCAAACATCAACAGAGAAGAAAAACAGAACAGAATAATGAATATGATTTAATTTTTTTTTTAATTTTGACTTGTCGAACCAATTTTGAAATTGGTTCTAACAAAATTCTTAATTCAAAATAATATTTTCTTCAACATAAACAAGAAATTGCGAATATAATTGTGTAGTGTCTGTATTTAATCCGCATTTTCGGAAGTGGTATGGATCTTAATTCTAATTACTACAAAAAAATCTCACAAGAAAGCACAAGGAAAGAATTGCCTGATAAAAACAATTTTATTTTTAAAATTCTGTACTGAAATATTTTATCAAAATATCTGGCTTGCAAAACTCTACTGAAAAGAGAAAATAATATTGAATATATCTATATCTTTTTGGGCTTAAGAATTTTTTTATTTTTTTTGGTACATTTTGTATTTTCTTGCTTTTTCAAGATAAATGTGTTGCAATTGAAAACATCAGAATGTTCAATCCTAATCGAAAATACGTTAAAGGAAATGGATAAAGTACCTCACAAGCGAATATAATTGTCCGGCGGAGCTAACGTACAAAGTGTATTATTCAATTTTGCATCTAATAAGTCGCCAAAGTCACAAAATTGACATTATAAGGAACTTCCCTGGTCCTACAATTTCACCAAAAACTATTTTTAGACTTATCTAAGTGTTTTTATTTTAAAAAACAAAACATCAACAGTGTGTCACCGATCTCGTCTCAAAGAAAACTGGATTGTAAATATAGTCCATGAGCTTGAATAACTTTCCGTGCACCCCTCCCCAACCTCCGAACCGAACCAAACAGATGTTTTTTTAGACCTTCTATGTTCCGTCTTTTAAAAATGAATATAACCTGCATGCATAGACAGGATAGGCCCACTTTTATAGTACACAGAGCCAATTTCTTTTTCGTCTTAACCGAAGTTTACTGTAAACCAAATAATCTTCTCGAGCGATTCGTTTCGCGCACCTCCTTAGAGTAAAAATATCGCGAATATAAATCATCGCGAATAGTTTTAATTCTTATATAAATGCACTAACAGAAATTTAAAATTGGGAATTTAAGTGGTCGCGAAGTTCTCCTTGAGGGGCAGAACGCTAAATAAAATATCCGCGAAAATAAGTTCGTTCAAATTATTTATTTAAGTTCCATAATTTTCCGTTGATAAGTTAAATGTACTGCAATTTGATAACAAGTGAAATCTTTTTTAATATTCTATTCAATGAATACAAATTAAGGCAATTTACGAATTCCTTCAAGTCAATTTTCCCCTTGCAAAAATGACGATTTACGGCCATCAATTCTGTAAAGATAAACAACTGTCGTCATTTCATCTAGTTGAAATGCCTAACTTATCAATTTTTTTGAAAATAAGAACTAAAAATTCACAAAAGAGTTGAAAAATGGAAATTTTCAGATTTTTAGTATTTTTACAGTTTCAACTTCATGACCCAAGAGTTGAAAAATTCTGAGTAGATATCTATTATTTTACTAACTTAAATGTAAATATGATTTATGATAGGGTAACTGGAAATTGTGCAAAAAATATTTAGTTTCATACATTTTGTAGACTCACAAACGTCAAAATTAGCAGCACCCCTCCCCTAACAATTTCGGCAACATTAAAAATATTCAGGCCGTAAATTTCTAGGAATTTAATGCAATCTCCTGTGTTAATTCACTACAGCTGACTTACAGAAGGTCATCTAAGTAGATTTAACACTTTAAATAGGTGTTTATTTGGCCGTTTTACTCGAGTTGTATGCAAAATGGCAATTTTCCGTTCTTCAGAATCTCCACTGTTTATTTACTTGAAGTTAAACATCTCATAAAATTGATATATATCTTGGAAATAGAAATAAAACATCGTTAAAGAATACATGTATCTATGCTATTAGAGAGTATGCATTGAGCTTAAAATCCTAAAACTTTTTATAAGGTGAAATGATATGTTATTAAAAAAATAGACACAAATATATAGCACAAATAAGACCAATCGAGTGGATTATTGTCAAAGTATATAAGAAATATTTATGCAAAATGGGAATTTCGGATTTCTAGTATTTTTTCAAAGTTTCATCATTTCACAATGAGAACGTCAAAAAGTAGATCTCCGATAAAAGTCAAAATAATGTCTATTTTGTTATGTTCAGTATTTATTTCTTAATTTGAAACTGAATAATAAGGAAATAATCTCTTAATTGTGTCAAAAAATCTAAAACTGATCTTTTTTATGTAAAAATTAATTTTGAAATGAAGCAATACCCTATTCAAAATTAAATACAAACTGTTTCTTATATAAAGCTTGACAATAAAAGGATAAAACTTGTTCAATTTGTCATTATGAGTACATACAAAAAAAATTTGATGACATATTTAGTGAAAAATAGGAGTTTTCGGGATTCTAGAATTAAATATATATTTTTGAAATTAAATTACAAGTATGTCTTTGTGTTGCAGATTTTGTCCAAACTAAATAAATATGTACAAAAATGT
The DNA here is from genome assembly GCA_002080025.1 of Modiolus philippinarum. Taxonomy (NCBI): domain Eukaryota; kingdom Metazoa; phylum Mollusca; class Bivalvia; order Mytilida; family Modiolidae; genus Modiolus; species Modiolus philippinarum. The sequence goes on along the minus strand of MJUU01047460.1, from coordinate 70,758 downwards.
TATCTTCTTGTTTTTGTAAGACTGTTGTAATAGTGATTGACTGCACTAAAAATAACACTTCTTATATCTTTAAAACTAGGTATTCCACACTATTTATCTATAGATTAGGACCAGTGTTTCTGTTTTTTTACACTCCACTAAATACGGTTTTCTATTTAATCATTATAATCTAATGGATAGCAATTTACTGTAAAATTTGAATAACTCGTAGCAGTGATTATAGTATTTCAAGTAAAATTAGTAGATGTTTGCTATATTTTCTTTAAAGGGAGACAAATTTTATTCAATTTTATACCCATAAAAACTGGATAATTGACATGCTTACATATTCAGTAGTCAAGAGGGATCACGACTAGTATCTGTTTTTGAAGAAGGGAATCTTAAACTAGATGAAATCGTATACTAGAAAATGAAAAAAGGGGATAACAGGAAACATCTACAATTGCTGAAAAATTCAATTATATGCTACCATTTGCCAGATGAATCACACGAAAAACACAAATAAGACATAAGAAAAACGTAAACATTGACAGGAACCCGTACAGCCGGACTAGGTACCGGCACCCGCAAAAACAAGTGGTAGGGTTAACCTGGTTTATGGGTAACCAAAACCCCCTTGAGCTGTTCAATTTGCCTATAGTATAAAAACATACGAATAAAACCTAATACATGCAGACTACTAACTCCATGACCAAACTTTTTGAAGGAGAGAAAAAGACAAAACGCTTTATTGAAAGACGGACCAATAAATGTATGGGCAAATAATGGTATATGGAGCAAATGAACATGGGACAAAAGCCCTATAAATACATGTAAAGATTAAGCAAGTGGACCAACACCCCTACCGCATAGTTATTCAAGACTGCTCTTAGCACCGGTTTGACAGAATTTCACTTGTTATATTGAAAACGCTATATCCACATATGTTCGGTTTTTGGTCATGGACGCAGGGTGGTCAATAAATATAATATATCGGGAAAATTAACCTAACAAAAACTGTAACCGACAAAGGGACCAATAGACAATACAACATATAAGTATCATAGGGAACTCATCGAGTTGATTATAAGACGACTTGGCAATAAAAATCGAGAGGTGTGGGTATCTCTCGATGTAAGAATACGTTGCCTTGTCCTGTAATTCAATAAGTGTTTTAGGCCATTTCTGTCGTGTAAACAATGTAATCCAGTCAGTAATTTTCCATTGAAACCTTTGCTGGTTTCTGTTGATAAAACAACTAACAAATCTAAAAAACGAGGGGATAGGCTGGTATTTCTTCTTGAATACATAAATGACGCTATTCACGAATTTTTAGTAATATAATTCACTTCAGATGTCATTAGCATAACAATTTGTTTGAATTTAAGATACTGGCCAAGTAGACCAAATCTGTCGTTTACAAAGCTAATTTTATCACCCTATGTTTATCTTTTACTTATCTCACTATAATTTTTATTTTTTTATATTGCTTTGTGACGACGGATCAATCTCTGATTAAAAGCGTGAGATCGCTTCAAATTTGGAATTTCGGCTGCGTGCCACCTGTGCGTGCAGAAAAACACCTACCAGTAGAATTTTGAACTATTTGCCGTCTTCCATTTACAAAGTCTCAAGTGCCTTTAATATGAAATATCCCTTCTATTCTCCATTCAAAGTTCAAGAATATCTCTTCTCATTGACCTGGTGCCATCTTGAATACTGTAATTGTCACGCGAAAAAATGGAGTTTAAAACCGTAATCAATCCGGAGCACCTGATGATACCTCATTTGTAGGGGTTCACACTGCTAGTGCTTTAGTTATGTGGCGTTCTTGTTCATTTTGGTTTTATTTGTTTTGACTTTGTCATACTGTCTCAATTCGTATTGGATCTGAATTGCCGTGGTTTTGGATTTATGATTATAGAATATTCCCCTTTTCCTATGTCTTGCTTCGGTATTCGTTTGTGTACGAAAAAGACACGTTTTTGTCTCGCACGCGACGAAAGTCGCGGAAAGCGAGACAAATGCGTACAAAGTATGATGGCAGCGGCGGCGGCGTAAACTTTCGTGTTAAGTTTTTGTGATTAGGTCACTTTCTCAATAACTATAAGTGGTAGGTCAATGATATATGGTATGTAGGTTGGTCTTAGGTAGTACATGACAGTCTGTTATATGGCTTTTGTCCTTGACCTCAATATCATGGTCTAGTGAGCATGTTAAGTTATTGTGATTAGGTTATTTTTTCAGTAACTTTAAGTGGTAGGTCAATGATATTTGGTATTTAGTTGGTCTTGAGTAGTACATGACAGTCTGCTATAGGCTTCTGTCTGTGATCTCAATTTCACGGTCCAATGAACATGTTAAGTTTTTGTGCTTAGTTTAGTTTCTTAGTAACTATAAGTGGTAGTTCAATGATATATGGTATGTAGGTTGGTATTAGGTAGTACATAACAGTATGTCATATGGCTTTTGTCCTTGACCTCAATTTCACGGTCTAGTGAGCATGATAAGTATTTCTGATTAGGTTATTTTCTCTGCAACTATAAGTGGTAGGTCAATGATATTTTGTATATATGTTGGTCTTGGGTAGTATATGACAGTCTGCCATATGGCTTTTGTCTGTGACCTCAATTTCACGGTGCAGTGATCATGTTAAGTTTTTGTGCTTATTTTAGTTTCTCAGTAACTATAAGTGGTAGGTCAATAATATTTGGTATGTGTTTTTGTCTTAGATGGAAGATTACAGCCTGCTATTTGGCTTTAGCCCTTGAACTCATTTTCACGGTCTAGTGAACATGTTTGTTTTTTCTATAGCAGTGGTAGGTCACTGATATTTGGCATTTTGGTTTTGGGTGATACATGACAGTCTGCTGTATTGATTTTCTCAGTTAATCTAATTTCACAGTCTAGCGCACATTTTAAGTTTTCTGGTTTAAGCAGTTTGAGTTTTCACATCAATTTTGCGACCAAGTAGGGACGGGCGAGACATCAATTTGGCTCCACACTTGTTAACCATAACTTTTCAGCAGAACTTAAATGAAAATACCCGAATCCGCTTTCAGATGTTAATTTTTTCACGTGACAATTATAATATTCAAAATGAAAACAGGTAATATAGAAGAGATACACTTGAACACTGAATGGAGGCATAGAAGGGATATCTCATATTAAAGGCACTTGAAATCTTGTTTAATTTGATTAAAAAGACATGTAGACGGCTACTGATCAACAGTTCACGGCAATTTATATCCAACACACACTGGCACAGCAGCATGACAAAGACAAAACAAATAAAACCATTTATGATTAATTTGTATCATTTGACTTAACACTAAGATATTTCTGTTATATGAAATATAATATAATCACCGGAATGCCATTTTATCGACAATTGTTTGGATGTAGGGTTAAAGATTACGGTATTCAAAACTCGTACATTTATTGCGACATTTCACTGTTCGAAGAAAGAGATGGTTCCTTAATCGAACAATACGAATTCTGTACGTTGTCTTTTTTTTAAAAGTTGTTCACTGATATATTTCGTTTGTATCTTATTGTTGTGATTGGCCATATCAATTTCTGTCACATAGGTTTTGCGATCGTCAAACTCAAATATCACGTTCTTCGCGTTCTCACTCATTTTTCTTAATTTTTTTTGGCATACTCCTAATTTGCTGTTCTTACTTGTCTGTTCAATTATTTTGCCAGGAGATGAGCTGCACTCTTATTAACCATACTAACAAATTTGTACGATTTGTTCTTTTGAGCTAAATTACAGTTTACTGTGGTCTCAAAACTAGAAGTGATGTTTGTTTTAAACGCTTTCAATGTCAGCATATCATCAACTGATTCTTTTGCTTTAGTTATTGTACAATTTACGAATGGCATAACTTTGGGGTATAGAATTAAGCTTTGTGCTATACTGTTGATAAAAAAATTCTATTGATTTGTTTGCATCAGGATGATGCAAGTACCACACCAACGCCGATTGCAACATTGATGGTGAGGTGTTATAGCTAAAATGTTCGTTTTCATCTGATCTGCCTTATCTTTGTTTCCATTAACAGCATGGCTAAAGCATTTCGTACGGTATTTGATTTCATCAATTTAAATTACTTTTTTGTGTGAGAGACTGTGAGGTTTTTCCCAAATGTTGTTTTGTTATTTTGTTACGTTACAGAAATAGGCCATAAGCTAATCCCCGCCACTACATAAACCGCCTACATCCATTTCTGCAAAATAAAAACATGTTAACATGAGAATAACATGCACGCAATTTTAGAACAGGCCCACATTTTTAGAAATATTCCACGAAATTTGGGGAAATCTAGTTTTGACAAAAACTTATCAACTCACCAACAAGGCGAATAAAAACTTTATTCAGATCAGTTCAAAAATTCATTCGTTTATTTAAACGTTTCTGTTAATTAATTAGATGTCGTTTTGCTCTTTAACTCATTATTTCTATTTTGATTCAGTGTAAATTGAAATTTTATACATTATATTTGTACATATATATTCAGTCGGCAAACTATTTGATTTATTTCATATATGTAGTCATCCCTTGTAACGATTATTATGTCATCTTGTTCTTTGTCAATATTGTATTATATGTCTAAGGAGAGGGACTAGTAAGTTGAAACAACTTGTTCCCAATCCTTTTGTATTTTTCCTTTTAGAGACAATAAAATAATTATAAAGTAAAGTAAAGCGAATAAAATGAAAGCATGAAGTACCACGCCGATACCCAATACGTTCTAAAAAATTAAAAAACTAACCGCCTTCCTCTTCAAAATTAACGTAAATTTTAAAATGTTCTCGAAATTGAGTAAGTTCAATGTTCTATAAAAACCAGAAGGCTTTTAATTTATAATTCTTGCAACTGTTTTTAGTCTTTAAATGTCCTTTCTTAAAAACAAAAGTAATTTTATTAGGTTTTAGTAGACAAATAAAAAACAAATCTTTGAATACTAGTATATTTGTTCTGACAAAGTTTTGTCCATCCTTTGCCTATTCTTATCTATGAGTAGTTCAAATTCATGAAAACTTAGAATAAAAAAGGAAATAACATAATATGATCTTTACAACAAATACAGATTATAGCAATTTTGAAGTAATATAAACTTCTTCATCAATAAAGCTTACAACAAATTTACCCCAAAATTGAATTTTTTCTTTGTCTATTTACGCAAAAAAAAAAAACAAAACAAAAAAACAAAAAAAAAAAAACAGAAAAAACTATATCATGAAATTTATAATAATTTCGTATTTCAACAGCTATTTGTCGACATCAACTCATTATCTTGCCCGAAATTGCTGAAAAATGGGAATTTTCAACATTTCAGATTTGTCCAAACGCACTGTTTATTCGATATATCTGGCATATCTGGACAAAGTATCTGCAGCAAAAACCTGGTGGCAGCCATTTTGAATAAGGTAAAGACTTACTGGTCACCTTTTTTGAAGACGACCAACTTGGGTTGGAAAAAATCACAAACCCTAGAGGTACCATCTAAGCACAATAATGACTCAATTTGGTTCCAATTGGCCTTATAGAATCAGGGGAGAATATTATTAAATGTGTTTTCCCAAAGGGTACAATGTTTAACTAAGGTCCCCATTTGTGGCCATCTTCGATGAAGTCCAGACTTACCAGACATATTTTTTTGAGTGAAGCATCCAAGGACTGTTGTGACCAAGTTTGAATCCAATGGCTTTTTGTTCTAGAAGAGAAAATTCTAAAAAAAAGTCTGAATGCTTTCCAGTATTGTCCAGCTATTTTATCCGCTGGTGGCCATGTGGACTTACAGATCATTTTTTTTCAAAGTGCCCAACAAAACACTATTATTACCATGGTTGCTTCCAATTGACCTTATATGTTTTCGGAATGAAGTATTAGAAAATGTTTTCCCAAAGGGTCAAATAGTTAACTAAGTTTACTGCTTGCAGCCATCTTGGAAGACGTCAGACCACTAGACCATGTTCAATAAAATTGACAAAAACATCAAAGATGCAAGGGCCGAGTTGCAAGTAGTTTGTGTCATGTAGTGTTGTCATTTCGTCATTTTGACCGATTTCAGATCACAATTAAAAAAATTGAGGTGATTCCGTTTGAAGTCTAGTTTATGAATATTGCTGAAATCATAAAAAATATGCATCAGAATACTTGTTTTCTTAAACTTCAGCTATATTGTTTGATTTCCGTGGCAACTGAAAGCTTCACTATCCATTACAACCATTTTTCACATAAATCAGGTAATACAGATTGCTGAAATCAAAATATCCCAAGTCCCCCTTTCAAATAAAAATAAATAAAATGAATAATAAAAAGAAAATAGGCAGGCGTTCCCCTTTCAATGTAGGCTAAACATATGTCTAAAATTGTTAAAAAATATGTGACAGAATTTTTTTCCAAAGATTCAGTGGTCTGGTCTGGTTTCCATGGCAACTGAAAGCTCCATTTACATTGTAACCCATTTCAGACCACCATTTAAAGAATCGAAAAATAAATGGGCAGAAGTTCCCCTCAAAATCCTGATAATCCTGCTACATGTAAAACATACTGCTGAAATCAAATATTCCAATTACCCCTTTCAAAAAGATTAAAACTAGGAACTGGTTCCCCTTTTAATCTTGTTAATACATATTTCTGAAATCACGAAAACATTTTGTTGATAAATACTTTTTCCAAAGATTCAGTATCCTAGTTTCGATCCCAATTGGAAATTAAAGTTCCACTATCCATCACAACTTTCAGACCACCTGTCAAATATAATTTGGGGAGGGGTTCCCCTAATAGTCCTGTCCTGGTACTACATATTTATGAAATCAAAATATTCCATATCCCCTTTTCAACAAAAAAAAAATAAATAAATAAAATAAATAGAAATGAATAAGAAATAAAAAATAAATAAAAAAATGGGAAGATGCTCCCATTATAAATTAGTTTATACATATATCTGAAATCGCGAGAAAAAAAAATTGTTCCAGAATACTTTTTTCCACAGATGAAGTGTTTTTCATGACTATTGTTTAAGCTATTTCAGGCCATCATTTAAAAAATTGAGGCAGGGGTTCCCTTCATAATCTAGGTTAATACATATTGCTGAAATCAATAATTAATCTTTTAGTTTCAGCAATTCCTTTATATCAAAATATTTTTAATCTAAGATTTCATTTAAACTGAACACTGTGCAAAAGTCTTTTAGAAATATTATGATTTATCTTCACATTAAATTTACTACCTCTTCTTTTTAAATTTTCACTTTTCATAATATCTTATTTTTAAGTTAAAGAAACCCCAAAACTGTATATATTTGCATCATTAGAACTATTAAATGCTTGGAAAATGTTTTTGAGTTATTTGCCAAAAAGAGCAATTTACCCCTATGTTCTATTTTTAGTTTCAGTGTCCTTATTGTCTGGTCCTCGGACTAGCTGATCATATTTTTTAAAACTACATAACCTTGTGATGATTGCATTTGAGCATAAAATTATATGATTTGGTGATACCCTTCCCTTCTTTATATCCAATAAAGAAATCACACTAAAATTCTTGTAACAACTTTAATGAAGAAGTTATGTTGCCCATAAAGCAACTGCATATGCATGTATGCTGAAGGAGATTGTAGAAAACCCATCGATTGAAGTACTTTTACCAGACATAGCATCTTTTTTGTTCATTTCATAATCTTGTGCCGTGTGTTTTAAGCAAAACTTAGCATCGAAATCTAGACTTGCAACACTAAAACCAATTTTTGACTATAATGTCTAGAGTAATGGCAAAATAGAATAGCAGACAGTGGACTAGATCTCAACATGGATTCTCTGTAAGGAAAAGAATTGCATATCACCAAATAGCTAATTTTCATTATAAATGTTTAAAATTTACCCAAATGCATTATAAATGTAGATATAATACTTGTTTCATAGCACTGACCTCTTTTGCCATTGTAACAATGACTGCAATCTTTGACCATTTCAAAAACCCTAAAATATGCACTTTTCAAACCCATTTTTTGTCCCAAGGAAAATCAATACATTTTATACATAATATTATATTTTTGTATTTTTGTATATATTATATGTTTTTTTAAGTATAAGTGATCTTGTCGGAACAAGGCTATCAAATATTTTGATCTTTATTTGACTGTAAATTTTCAACAAACTTATGCTTATTTTATCACTTTTCAAGAAATGCACAAATTACACATATGTAACACTAACATTGTCATTTAGTTAGTAATTCAAATAAATATAAATATACTAGCCATAAAAAGAAACGATACCCACTTTAAAATATCATAATTTAAATTTATGAACCATTAGCTTAAAAATTTTATAGTACATTGATAAAGAGGTACATGACAGCTAATCCGCTAAAAAAAAGTTCTGAAAGATTAAGTCAAAAGTCACAAGGAGCTCATGTAAAGGCTCGTGTCAAATCTGTGAAATCTGAAAACGCGAAAATTACACGAACATGCATGTTTTGAGATTGGTTTCCGTGCTCAAATCGGAGATGAGGAGATAGAGAAATGTTTGATTGGCTGTATGTATCCTCAAGATGCAAAGACGAAAGATAATGTTAATTTTGAAGTTCTTACGGCAACCTTTTTTCCGTAAACTTCGTTTTAAGAAACTCTTAAAGAAAAAATCGGAATCTATTCAAAATTTTCGAAAGATTTATGAAAACAACGACACAAAAGTGTATTCAAATGTCACTATATAGGACAAGCTTTCGGTTGACAAATGTCTTAGTTTATACACTGTTGAATTTTTTGGGGCCAAAATTGGCTTTTTTGCAAAAAAATAAAAAAAAATGAATTTTTAACATTTTGAAAGTTCTTTTAAACATGTTTAGTCTGCCACAGGTTCCAGATCAACATTGGCCATGAATTTTGAACTTTAATCCAAAATTTGAAGAAGAAAATGCATTTCTTGAAAAACAGAAATCAAAATTTAGCGGCATCTAGTGACGTCACCATCCAAAATTTTTAAGTGCCTTTTTTAGCAAAAAAATTGCCAACACTTCTACCTTACATGTATTGGATTTAAAAATGAAATAATTCTATAATGAAAAAAGATAATTGAGAACAAAAAAGGTATCGTTTCTTTTTGTGGCTAGTCTATAAGAATAACTGTCCTAGCAGATCAATGTAAATTTGAGTTACCAAATGATTTAAATTTATCTGCACTGAAGAGACATAAGTTGTGGAATGCGCATATGCAGAATCCAAATTAACACTTACTTCGGTATTATGTTTTTTTAATTGATCCTACAAAAAGTTTACATTGAAATTTGTTTCAAGATTAAAATAAGTTTGAAAGATGTCGAATCTGAGATATAATGTATATTGATTTGATAAAACCTCCTATAAACACCATTCTCATACCTTTACCGTATTCTACAGAAATTGCCATTCTGCCCTGTTTCCGTAGTAACTAACTTTAAAATAAATTTCTAGGACACCTATCCTAACCCCAACGAGATATTAATATATTTTGAATGACTAACTTATCTCTATGAAACAATAGTCCTAACAAGTATATGCAGTTTGTGATTTCCCGAAGATTGAGGCTGAAAAAAAAAATCAATTTGGCATAATTTTTGTTAAAAAGGCAAATTTCTTGAAACCTTTGCTAGCCTCCTTTTGAGTATTTGTTTATATTAATTTTAATAACTGTTTTGGAGATTGTCTATAATTCTCGAAATAAACCCCATACAAAATCATATCTGATACATGTATGTACTGAACCTTTTTGAAAAAATATGGGTCGAAATGTGCCTGAGTTTTTTAATGACTAAAAAATGGATGCAATGGTTACCATGGCAAAAGAGTTCTATAATAATAAATGAGCATTAATTTGTTTTTCTTTTTTCTCCAATACTCAAGTGGTGTCCTTGTTTCGTTGTGTTTCCGATGTTGCCATTGTCCATGGATTGTACGTTCTTTTGACTGACCCGGCACCTGAATAGGTTTTTGGGGGCTTTTGCTACAGAGCTGCCGGGCGCGTCCCTAGGTGGTGGATAGGAGAATGCCCTGTCTTTGTGGGGTAGACCAGGTCAGAATACGGAAAGCCTGACCGCAAACCATTGTAGCCAAACTGTGTGGAGAAACGCCACGTTCCATACAGTATACAGACCCATTCTATATTTCTCTAAGGAGAGCAGATGCATTGGGTGTCGTATAGAAGGCTAAATTTCCTGCCCCTACCCATTTCTCCCCTTTTCCAGTGGCAATCAAAAGTCGTTGCCCCGGTTGTCCCTTCCTCCTTTATTTCTTTCTCTTTTACTTACATTTTTTTTTTAATTGAGTGACAGCCCAGTAGTCAGTACTTCGCTGCTGATCCGAAAGCCGATTATTTTTGAAACCTTCCAATATCTAATTTTTGTAAATTTTTGATGAAAACTAAGGAGTATCTCCCTCGTGCAAAGCTCTGTCCTTAGCTGATTTTGGCTTTAAATTTAGATCACTTTGATTATTTGTTCTCTATCAGTTTTTAAACATCTTTGAGTTTATGGTCTTCCAAACTTTAAGATTTTATCTGCACTGATGAGATATAAGTTGTCCAAATGCGCATATGCAGAAAGTAAATTCACAGTGATTTCGGTATTTAGTCATGTGTTACCACTGGGTCGATGCCACTGCTGGTAGACTGTTAGTCCCCGAGGGTATTCACCAGCCCAGTAGTCAGTACTTCGGTGCTGACCCGAAAGCCGATTATTTTTGAAACCTTCCAATATCTAAAATTTTGTAAATTTTATTGAAAACTAAGGAGTATCTCCCTCATGCAAAGCTCTGTCCTTAGCTGATTTTGGCTTCAAATTTAGATCACTTTGGTTATTTGTTCTCTATCAGTTTTTAAACATCTTTGAGTTTATGGTCTTCCAAACGTTTAGATTTTATCTGCACTGATGAGACATAAGTTGTCGAAATGCGCATATGCAAAAAGTAAATTCACAGTGACTTCGGTATTTAGTTATTTGTTCTCGTCCTGATATAGCTGAAATATTGCTCATTAGACGTTAAACTCTAACTAATCAATCAATCAATCTTTTGACTGATGGTTCGGTTCTCACTTACTTTGTTATTTAAGGTTCATATTAACCTATACATTGAATATCAGCAAAATCTTTGACATGCCGTTTCTCAGCCAATATTATAATTGATTGGTCCTAACAGAGAAATCAGCGAAAACTTACCAAACAGAGAAACACTGACAATGATGTAGAAATGGTATTTTCGGAGGGAAAACCGAGAGTCAGGAGTTGCAAAAGAATTACAGTTATAAATTTTCTGAATTTTTAAGGCCAATCTGAATATCTTTGAATAATAATGTGGAAGTGGGTGTATTGATTTGTTTACGTCTATAATCATCTTATTAGATAAATACAAGTATTTAAAAATGCATATACGTATAATTGAAAATTTCCAAAATGTTTAAATAGCATTTAAAATCAAATGTTCGTCACATAGATATATAAACACATAGATCTGGAATTTCATGCATAACCAGGTAGTCTACATGCATTTTTTTATTTACATATCTGTGGTCAACGTGTTTTATATAGAACGACATGGTCTTCACGTGAAATTTATGCCAATAAAAGTTAGTATTTACGGATGGCTCAAGTTCATAAAGTTTGTTTTCAGTTTTTTGCGTCTCAATAATCTTGTATTAATGCAACATAATTCTTTGATCTTTGGTCACAGTAAATAGTACTTGATACTTGTGTATGGATCAGCTAAAGCATCTTCGGCCAGTTGGTCAACGACTGTGTTTCCATAGATATCCACATGACTTCGGACACAGCAGTAAAAAAATTACAAATTGCCAAAAGAGCTTTATAAAGATCAATGATTTCCAGAAGAAGCGTGTTTTTGAATTTAGAATGTTGCACCGCAGGGTGACATAAAATGAATCCGAACGGTACAATGAAATTAGATTTGTTTAATTTTGCAATCATTTTGAAGGAAATAAGGATCGCTTAGACTTTCATTGAAGACAGCGAGTACGAGCACCCTAATTACATACTGCTGTGACAGCTACACTACGCTCCCGCATCCTTAACCCAATAAGTGACAATCCCAGTGAAGTCTGGTCTGCCTGATCTTTTTGCTTAATAAGGAAATTTTGTGTCGGACTTTTTGAATTGAAGTACATAAAAATAAACTGACTTTTCGGTTGGCTACAAAGAGGGTTGTTTGAAATATTGGTGCTTTTGCACCTAAATCAATTTCTGCTTCCTCACTATGAACTTTAATTTAATTGCCAAAAAGGGGGTTTTATCTTCATATATTTTAGTATAGTTGACTTGAAAACACAGTGTGAGTAGGATTTTGGGGTATGATTTTTACTTGTTTGGGCGGTTAATCCAAAGTTTTTTCCTCGATGGTGTAGTGGTGGCTCATTTGCCACACCATTAGGACCCTTTCATTGAATTCAATACAGAGGAGGCCACCTAAACAGGCCGCTATAAAGCCAAAAAAAAAACCTTCAAGCTCGAAAAGGATCAATTTAAGTTTGACACCTTTTTTTAAAGCCAGGGTATATAAACATGCTTAAAGTAGTTCGAGCATAGTAAAGATACCAGACAGATCTTTTTTTTTAAATTTGAAGATATTTTGTACTTCTTAGCCCAATTGTTCAAAAAATAAAATAAAAGTGATATGTCACCGATATCTTTTCTCGCTATTAAATTTTAAAATCAGGCCAAATTCAGTATTTTTCAGCAATATTTACAAAGAATATGTAGGGAACTGTGATAACAAGGTTATTGTTTAGCTTTGATATGAAAAGAAATGTCAGACAGATTTTTTTTTATTTTTTATATTTCAGAGGTATATAATTCATCTATATTTTGAGTTGAAACAAATCTATATATCACCGTTTGATTAAGAGAGATATTTTATATAGTTAACGAAATAGACAATATTTACGGGATAAAGCAGCTAATTCGCAGGAAAGTGATTGTCAATCTATATGACGTCATAATGAAAAGGCCAATAAAGGAATACACTGGCTTGAAAATCGAGTCAATTCCGCATTCGACTTGGTATCGAATTATTGAACAGAAATAAAATGATAGGATTTTTATTATGCGTAGTTAATTATATAAATTACTGAGAAAAATATCATTGAATTTTGTCATTAATTTTTCTCCATTGCATATTTCATCTTCATTTGATAGTATCTTCTAATACAAAATAAAATAACAATCAACAATACAAATACTCTTATACCAACAATAGCAGTAATCATTAGCCGTTATATTCAAGTAATCTACGAAAAAATGAAATTTATCCACATACAACTGATATTTCGGATTTTTACTTTCCACTGTACAACCAGGAGTCAATAAATTTAACAGTTATTTGTCTGTAAACATAAGAACCAAAGCGTAAAGGTATCAAATCAAAACGTTAAAGGAATGAGTCCAATTAACAAATCTGTTGCGTTTATCACTACTGAAGAAAGAATTAAAAACAACTGCAACAAGTGTAAGCTTAATCAAATGTCAAATTGATAGAGATAGGGATAATGTTTTGGGGTTATTTAGTGTATAACGTAGAGAAATCAAACTGAATGAAACAAAAGTATCTTCAGTTATTTAAATTTTATTCAAAGGAGTTTTTAATTGACCAAAAAATATCGAACACCAGTATTTTCAAAACTTTTATTGCAGTAGTTATTAAAGATTTCTTTCAGAGTGGATAATGCTTGGGTTACAAGTATTTTTGTAGTAGAGCATTTAGAAAAAAACAAAAATTCTTATTTACATATAATTTCAAATAAAATTTGTCGTGCGTTTTTCAGAAATAGTTTCATCATAAAGAGTTATTGTCACACAATCTTTTGTTCCATCCGAACGAGCATTTGGTCCGTCTTGCGAGTTCCATGTTTACTTTCGTTTGTTCCGTCTAAAAGAGTTCTATGAGTTCGTTGTCACGCCTTCTTGTTTTTGTTTTCTCTGAAGAGTTCTATGACAACTTGCGTTTGTTATATGTAAACGAGTTATATAACTACTTGATTTTGTTCAGTCTGAACGAGTCTTTGACGACTTGTATTTGTTCCGTCTGTACCAGTTTTATAACTTATTGAGCTTTTTTTCAGTCTTAACGAGTTCTATGAATACTTGCGTTTGTTCCGACTGTACGAGTTATATGACTTCTTTCGTTTGTTTTGTCTGAACAAGTTCTTTTACTACTTGCGTTTGTTTTGTCTGAACGAGTTCTATGGCAACTTGTGCTTTTGTTCTGTCTGAACCATTTCTATAAATGCTATCGTTTGTTCTGTCCGAACGAATTCTATGACTATTTGACTTTGTTCTTTCTGAACGAGTTCTATGACTACTTCAGTTTGTTTTGTCTGAACATTTATGTTTTTGGACTTCGAAATTTGTGATCATCACTTCCCTAGTTTATTCGGTACTCTACTGCAGTTGTTTTTATGTCTACTTGTATTTTTTTGGTCTGAAAAAGTTATCTGACTACTTGCGTTTAATCTGTCTGAAAGAGTTCTATTACTGATTACATTTGTTCTGTCTGAACGAGTTGAATAACTACTTGCGTTTGTTCTGTCTACACGTGTTCTAGGAGTTTGTGGCCACACCTACTTGCGTTTGTTCATACCATTAAGGTAATACAAACCTTGTAGAATCATGTATTACAGTGGCACGAGTTATGGGCACAGTGTGCTTTTTCGCCAGTTGGACAGGTGCATCCAGAAGCATCAGTACCAGTACATGTCCCCCTTGTAATAAATACTACAGTATTGATACATTGATGGTCTGACGCATGCGTAAAGTATTTCTGTTTTAAATAGAACATGTTAAGTTCTGGTCGATATTAGATTCATGAAGGCCTAATTGCTTTTGTTTTAGTTATATCCGAAAAAAAAACAAAAAAAAAACAAAAAACAAAAAAACAAAAAAACAAAAAAACAAAAAAACAAAACAAAACAAAAAAAAAAAACACGGCTTTGGATGCCATTAAAACGTGCTGTTAAAAAAAAGTACCGACTTTTTTGTTAATGTTTTTTTTTATCTTTCGAGTAATTTGACTGCTTTACTATCATACATGTAACAGGCAGTATGCAGAGTTGTTCTTCCTTTTCACCAGTCCAGTGTATATAGTTTTGTAATTACACACATTTTTTTCTTTAAACTGTGCACTTTAAAAGACTTTTATTAAATTCACAATTAAGTTCCAAAATTTACATATCTTTAAGTCATTGACAGATATTAATATTATATTACTATTTTGCTCCAATCTGTTACTCTTGAACTGTTACAGAACACTTTAAATAATAAGTACATATAGATGCTTTGGTAATCGGCATTGTAGAAAATGAAAAGATAAAACATAGGAAGCTTAATGAATGCTTTGTGTTGTGGAACTGAAGAAAACGTCATACATGTTAATGGCAAAAAGTTCATTAGAATGACCTTTAATGGAGCCTGAGTATATAGACGAGTATCAACAATGCAGGTCTAGTTCAAGCCCCGCTATATGCAAAAAGAATGCACTCGACTGGTATGCGTTTTAATTCACCAGTAATTTGCCAAAGTCTCGGTGGTTTTTCTCCGGGTACTTCGGGCTCTTTAACAGCTAAAACTGGTCGTCATGATTTTGGTAAACCATCGATGTTTGATCTTTGCCCCATAAAACATTTCATAACTAATACTAAGTGTGAGAAGTACGGCTTTATTCAAACGTCTTTCACAGATGCATTTGTCTTTTTTCGGACTTTTAC
Organism: Modiolus philippinarum; assembly: GCA_002080025.1. Taxonomy (NCBI): domain Eukaryota; kingdom Metazoa; phylum Mollusca; class Bivalvia; order Mytilida; family Modiolidae; genus Modiolus; species Modiolus philippinarum. The sequence continues at coordinate 55,023 of MJUU01047460.1, read as the reverse complement.
TTTATTGAGAAGTATGATTACTGACTGCGCGAAGGAAGTTTAGTCTAGAGAGCAGTATTATTATATTTAATTCAAGACAGAAAAAAAAATGAAACAGGTTATTCCATTTGGGGATATTCAACGCCCATGGAGCAATTCCAGAGGTTAAAAATTTTCATCATATTTAGTTTCTACCCCGTAGCGGGCCTCTATAATCAATACTGTGACATCATTGGAAAAACTTACATGGTACGGAAATCAACAAAAACTAAGCTTTCATAGGTCATTCAAGATTAATAAACAACTTATGCTTCGAAAAAAATACTTATTACATTGATTTGGACTCAAATTAAGTGTATCTAAGGTATAGTTTGCTATTTGAATATCATTTCGTGACCTTCTCAATATCCAGAGATCAATTTTTGCACATGTTGGAGAACAATTTGATCTCCCTTGGAATGAAATAACGAGAACAGCATAAGAATTAGAGAAAGGTATATACATTACAAATATACTAGCCACAAAAAGAAACGATACCCACTTTAAAAATATCATAATATAGATTTATGAACCAGTAGCCGAAAAAATTTTATGTACATTGAACAGGGAGGTGCATAACAGCTAATCTACTAAAAAAGAATTCTGAAAGATGTCGTCAAGGGTAACAAGGAGTTCATAAATAGACTCATGTCAAATGTGCAAAATCTGAATACGCGAACATGCATGTTTTGAGATAAGTTTGCGTGCTAAAATTTTAGATGAGAAGGTTGAGAAAAATTTGATTGGATATATGTATCCTCAAGATGCAACGACGAAAGAAAATTTCAAAATAATGTTAAATTTGAAGTTCTTACGGCAACTTTTTTCGTAAACGTCTTTTTCAGCAACTTTTAAAGAAAAAATCGGGATCTTTACAAAATTTTCGAAAGATTTAAGAAAACAACGACACAAAAGTGTATTCAAATGTCTCTGTATAGGTCAAGCTATCGGTTGACAAATTGTCTTAGTTTTTACACTGTTGAATTTTTTTTTTACAAAAATTGAATTTTTAGCATTATGGAAGTTTTTGAAACACGTTTTGTCTGCCACAGGTTCCAGATCAGCATTAGCCATTAAACTTGAAGATTAATCCAAAATTGGAAGAAAAAATGCATTTCTTGAAAAACAGAAATCAAAGTTTTGCGGCATCTGATGACGTCACCATCCAAAATTTTTAAATGTTTTTTTTTTTTTTTTTTTTTTTTCAAAAANNNNCTTCTACCTTACTTGTATTGGATTTAAAAATGAAATAAATCTATAATGAAAAAAAAAAATACTTGAGAACGAAACAGGTATCGTTTCTTTTTGTGGCTAGTATATATATATTTCAAATACTCTAAAAAAAGAAAAAAATGCGACCTAACTGACAATCAAATTATTAAATTTTCTTGATATTTCATTTGAACAAATAAAGGGATATTGAGTAAATCAACATGGGACAAAATCCCTATAAATTCATGATAAGATTAGTAAATTAGGGAGTAATTTCAGAAAGTGAAGATTGGCATTCATTTCTGCATTTACAGTAAGCACTTACGATCCAATATGACAGTGACAAGTATTATGTGCGCATTCTGGGTTTTCGTTGAGGGGACACTTGCACTCATGATCGTTGTTGCAATGCCCGCTGTAAGAAAAAATAAGAAAAACAAACAATACACATTATCTAGGTTTGTGTCATACCAGGAAGTAAAGGAAACAGCTTTAATTTCGATTCATAATTTCACAAATGTAAGGATAATGCGTTTGAATCGACTTCGATCTCAAATTAATCTAATTTCGATTCATAAAGCCAATCATGGTAAACCAGATCTTTCCAAATTCAAGTGCAGTTGGAGCAACTCACTTCACTCTGTTTTTTGAGAGTTCACACTGTTAGTGCTTTAGTTTTTATTGTTGTATTTGAAGTGTTTGCGTTTTGTTGTTGTGTAGCGTCTCTGGTCCGTCTTCTTACCTTTTGCCTTGTCTCTCGACTTTGATTTATGTAATCTTGATCTTTGTACTTTAAGTATTTTACTGCCATTGTTTTACCTTAGAAAATTTGCTTTTACTATGTCTTGTAAGATATTGAAAAAATGGCACTCGTAGATTAAAATATTCAATTATTGGTCGGGAAATAACTTATTTTGTAAGACACTACTTGGATTAAGGCACAAATATTCTCAGGAAAACATATCTTACATGATTGATTTTCGTATAGACAGTATATTTGTGAGTTCGGTCAGTTAGTTTCAAAGAAACTGTTAGCAATTCAGAAAGCACTCCAATTTGTTTCTTTATGCATACTCGTAATTCATTCAAGGGGTTCTATATGATAAGAAAAAGACATTGGTTGAATCTTTGAATTTCACCTTTCTCCGTATAGATGATGCTGAAGTATTGACTAATCACAAATGCAAATATTTTCTTCATGTTATATAAGGAACGACCAACTGATTTAAGGGGGGGATTGGGCAATTTTGCCAAGGGCAGTTATTCATTTTCAATCAAATTATAAATTTCATGAAAAGTAGGGTTAGAATATCAATTTACACAGGGACCGCGATTAGAATATTCATTTTCATTGGCACCGATATTAAATTATTTATTTACAAAATCGCCCAACCAGCTGAAAATCAAATGGTCGTCCCCTTAAATCCTAGGCCTCACTCGTTGTTTTACACATGGTATACAATTTTAGCGCATGATTTTGCTTCCTATTATTATTCTTTTTTAATATGAATACTTTTAAACAACTTCCTTTGTTCCTGGCTATCCAATATTATGGTTTAATGCTGCTTGTGGGGGACTACTCCGCATAATACAGCATATGTACCGGTAAATTTACACCTTTTTTGTGTATGTGTTTGTAATTCTGATTTTGCGGGTCAAAATCTATTGAAATCATTTTGTTTCGCATGGGATCTAATGTTAAACTAATTTATCTTCAGCATTTGTCACCAATACTTTGTAGACTTTTTGTGAAAGACCTTCCATACATTATTCCTGTAGTGCGTAGTTTAATGTGTTGTATTAGTTTCAGAGGAGTCAATGAAATAATGCCATTTCTTATTTGGTCCAATGTTAACTGTGATTTGCACTGACGGCTACGTATAACGGAATTAATCTGAAAATTTCGTTAACGACTTTTTTACTTCATTTCTGTAGAGATGGGTTGAATTTTCCCCATTGGTTTCAGATGAGCTGATTAAAAATTAAATTGCCTTAAAACAGAGATTCAATACAACTTTTTTTATAATAGTTAAATAGAAATAAGAAGGGAAAACGGGGAACATGTCAAAGAGACAACAACCCAAAGGGGAGTAATAACAACTGCTCAAGCCACAGTAAGATCTTCAATGAACGGTTAGAAAACCTCACACCCAACGGCAGGTCGGAGTCGGCCCCTGAATAAAGAGTAATCAAGTTCGGCGAAATAAACATCATCCTAGACTCCTATAGACATAAAGTAAACTAACTAGAAAAAAGACAGGACACGCAAAGGCTTAATAAATATCCTGACTTAGGACAGGCGCAAACCTGCTGCGGCGGGGTTAAACTAGTATTATTGGGCCCAAACCTTCTACCTTTAGCCAATGTGATAAATAAAAAAACAATCATAACAACAATAAAATTCAGTTGGCAAAAGGACTGAGTAAATTGTGAAAAATGAAACTGAAAGAACTAAATATACGGACAAAAACATGAAATCACAAGAGACTACTAGCAGTTAATAGACATGCCAGCTCCTGACCCATTACCAACTGACAAAGTAAGTTATGTACCCTCAGCATACAGCTTCCACAAAGATCCCTTCCTGTGAGGAGTTTAGCATAATAATTTCATGCATATACCGGAAATCATAACCCGTGTCCATGCAATACAGATTTTAGAAATTTAAAATGTGTTTAGTTAAAATGCAAAGACTCTATCAGAAAATCAATGTTAATACCAAAGAGGGCCATACGTAATGACTTGACGACAATATAGTAATTTTAACTCTTATGAATTAGACGATTTAAAGGTTTTATAAGTTAGTTAGGCGAGTTTAAGTATTTTTTACTCTTATGTAAAACATTACCATAAAATAAGGGATGTGAAATACCAGGCTTGATAAGAGGTTGCATTGTATTTATGAACTAAGTCTTTATATCGATGATAAAATTTAGTAAAGGTTTCAACTAGTTTATGATAACAAAAACACTGATGTAATGGTTTTTCAATTATGAAAAGATTCCGTTCATTAAAATCGCAAACGTTATTACATACTCGAGCAAATCGAACAAGTTGAGATATGTAAACACCATATGATGGCGCTAATAGAACATCGCCATCCAGAAATGGATAATTAAGTATGTGAAAAGAAAAATCGTCCCTTTTATCATAAATTTTAGTATCTAATTTACCATTCGTTATATCAAAATTGATGTCTAAGAACGGACAATGATGATTATTAGTATTGGCTTTATTCCAAGTAAGTTCTTTAGGGTAGATGTCTTTATAATACGTATTGAAGTCGTCATTATTTAAAGTTAAAATATCATCCAAATATCGGAAAATATTGTTAAACTTTTCAATTAAATGCTGTTTAGATGGGTCTTTGCTGATGCTGGTCATAAACTGAGATTCGTAGCAGTACAAAAAGAGGTCCGCTATAAGTGGTGCACAATTGGTACCCATAGGAACTCCTATGACCTGGCGATAAATACAGTTACCGAAACGAATGAATATATTGTCAAGTAAAAATTCAAGTGCTGAAATCAAATCAAAACAAGTCCAATTAATTGAGTTCTTTTGTTTTGTATTACTAAAATGTGTTTTAAAGGAATTAGAACATATATATTCACAATCGAATTTTTTTAATGCCCATTGAATAAGACGTCTGAATTTGTCCTTTATAAGATTATGTGGTAAGGTAGTATAGAGGGTAGAGAAATCAAACTTCCAAGGGATTCAAAAGGGGCATTATAAGCATTCAATTTTTCGAGAACTTCCAATGAATTGTTTACACTCCAAATATGATTGACACCACTGTTTTCATACACTTTGTTACAGAAATTTTATAACCAGGTTTTTAATAGCAGTCAAAGTATCAGTGAGTATAATAGAAACTTTAGTTGTAGAAAAGTTGTTAGATGACAAAATGAATCTAGATTTATAAGGCGTTTTGTGGAGTTTAGGAACCCAGTACATGGTTGGAACTGTTTTACTATCAGGTTCAGCCTGTAAAGATGTGGCTGTTAGAAAATGGATGTTTGTTATTTCATTTTCCGTTAATTGGGTTAATAGAAAAGTATGTTAACTGGTAATTTCTTTTTGGAGTACTTTTATATATGATGTTATTAGCAGCCTTATCAGCTGGGACAAAAACAAATTCCTTGCCAAATTCTTTAAGTTTCATTTGGAAGTGAGAAACTGCGGGTTTATTGTTGTTGTCATGGCGGAAATGTTGTACAAACTGTTTAATTCGGATATCGACAATTTTCATAATAGCATTAAAGAAAGAATCCAAAGATTTTTTGTCAACGCGTTCACGTTTAACCAAATTTTTACAATAAGTCTTAAGTGAGTCGTGCATGGTATTACGACAATCTTTCCAATTAATTTTAGAAGATGGCCTATATTTTGGACCTTTCTTTAAGAAATTAATAAGCTCTTTGTCCTGCAAGATGTTGAGATCTCCTATGATGACTTGGGAGCTAGGAGTATAGGCGTATTTTGAATTGCTACAATTTCATGTATCAAGCACAGAATTGTTAATGTTTATATCTTTACAAACTTTACTGTAATTGAAGACGTACTGCCGGCTTGGTTTCTTGTATAGGTAAGAAATGATGGGAAGTTCTGTATTTTCGAAATAGCCAGGGATTTTTTCTTGAACTGAATGATCATTTAGAATGCCAGCAATATCTATAAAATCTATTCCTTTGTCGATGTATTTTATCTGTAGAAAATGTTTTTGATGTTGGTCAGGGCGATCGATTTTAGGAAAAAGCTTAAAATAGCAGAACGCAATTATTTTCTTTGTAGTTTCGTATTTAGGACTAAGGTACAAAATAGTTTCGCATTCACCAGAGATAGTTTTTAATTTGGTGGCAGGTATGGAACATAATTTACTTAAAAGTTGATGTCGACCAATATTTTCAGAAATGTTAATTAGATCTGCAAAAGTGGTGTTGACAGAACGTAATCTACGTTTATTACGGTTAATTCTACGTCCATGAGACCGCTTGTTACGTATAGGTTTCGAAACAATATCCAAAATATTTACAGAATTGTATCACCGTGTATCATCCGTACACAGGATATAGGTACCAGGACTGGTTTTCGTTTAAATTTCAATGATTGTTACCATTAGTGTACGCGGATCAAGTTTAAAGGTACTAAGTAGCTATACACTGGTAAAACCGTACACTAATGATAGCTTGCATTGAAATTTTAATGAAAACCAGTCCTGGTACCTATATCCTGTGTACGGATGATACACGGTGTGTATGTTTTAGAGTAATTAATTGAATAAAAGTGATTCGTAAGGAAAGGGGTGGCCAAAGTGCCTGATGGCATTTTACCCACCTCTTTTCTTACGAAGCACTTTAATTCAATTAATTACTCTGAAACATACTTTAACTGACTTAAAGACCATCGAATATGAAATATACTGCCGAATATGAAAAATACAAAAAAGTGTCAGTCTAAAAGTACATGCCTACATCCCGTCATTGCAATATAATTCTCTATTCATGTTTATGTATCAGTTCATTTAGGCTGCATATATCAAATAGTTAATAATTTTTTTTTTGTTTTACGTACGAAAAAGTTTTTTTATATTGATTTTGTTTCAAATATTTGTTTATTTTTATTATATAAATACCAATAAAACTGTATTTAATATTTTTTCTTACATTTCTTCGTTAACATGAAATTGTAGTCACTACGTTTTATGAAAATCGTTTGATCACCTTGATATTACATAAAGATAGCGCAGGTTCGATCCTTGGACCGGGATTTTTCCCCATATGAAACATTAACTTCATCCAATATTTATGTGAAACATTACAGAAGGTCAACGTTAAGCATACGACATATGAATGAATATGCATAAAAACTAAAGAGATAGAAGTAACTAATTCGAGGTAAATGATTCGGGGTAAGTAAATAACTTAAGGTAAATTATCAGTTAAATTGCTTCGAAATCGAGAGAATCAAAGAAAAGACAAAAGAGAAATAGAATAGTCCATGCCATTTAGAAGAATTAAAGTGTCTTGAATAAGAAATGAAAAGCTCATAACAGGTCTTTAACTTGAAAACCATCTGCTGACAACATGGGAGATGAACTGGCCGAAATTAATGGTTAAGTTGTAAATGATATTTTTGACTCACGTTCCGGCATAGTGGCAATGGCAGCTGTTATGTTCGCACTCTGCTAGCTCGCCTGCTGGACATTTTGTATGGCAATCGGTGTCGTGGTCACACTGAACATCTCTGCAGTAAACGAATGTCATTTGTTATTTTTTATTCGCGCTAAGATATTGATGATTTTTTTCTTAAAGATACAATAAAAAAGATAGACGCTGCTGCTCTACGCAATTTAAATTTAAAAAAGTTAAGAGTCGGACACGGATTAGGTTTCATCTTCTGGTCAGAATAGTAACTTGACAAGTTTTCTTCTGTGACGTGATATTTTGACAACTTTACCAACTTTAAATCCCTGTTTCCGTTAACAATCTGTAATCCGGTAACTTTGTAAAATATCAACGTTAAAAGTATGGCGACCATACTTTTTATTCTTAATTTGAGGTTGGTAGGATTGTTTCTTCAGTTGTTCCGACTAACAGCAAAATCTCAGATGGCTATGTACCTTAAGTAATCTTATTTTGCATTTCAAAAGCCTATGATTTCACTGAATAGTCTGACGTCACTATATTAGAACAGTTATTTGTCTACATTGACAACAGGATACTTTATTTAACGACCGGACTATGCCACATTTCACCTCCGATTTACTGCAATTGGCTTCTTTTCCTGTTATTTTATGTTTTTTTTTCTGCTACATTGTATGTACTATATAAATAATAGACTTCTCCATCTTTAACCACTTTTTTGTAGTGTTGTGAGGTGGATATAGTGCCAGCGGCTGTCGTCTCGATCACTAAAAGCACCAGTAAAAACCATAAAAACGATTCCTACGAGAGAAGTCCATAAGAAATAAATATAACATTGAATTTTTAGTGCTTCAATGGCATGCCACGGGAAAATAATTCTGCCTTTTTTAACCATGTCCTCCTTGTTATGATTTTCAAAGTGAATTTAAAGATTATGTTTGTAATCGACATCCTGATAAGACATATTAAACCAGACGTTGTAAATTAACCAAAAAATAAAGTAATTCTACTGTCCTTAATCTGTTTATTTAATTTTTAATCTGGTATTGGATAGTATTTCATTGTCCTTTTTTCGGTTTAATTTATAATGTATATTAAAGCAAGAGAGACAATGAACCATCAATCAAATAAGGGATAACTAAATTTAAAAAAAAAAACAAAAACGTAGAAATGAAAATTAATTCTGGCCCCACCCCCAATCCTTTGTCGAGAAATTATTCTGTAAGCATTAACTCGTTCCTAAAACTGCAACCCTTTGTAGTCACTGTCAACACACAAGTAAGACAAAAGACCAAAAAAGAAAGGTTCAATATAAAATATAGTAAAACAGTCGCTGCATAAAGAATTTCACTTGCTTTTTGCTGACAGTTCGGTTTCATATTTTCTTTACCAAATGATTTTTTTGTGTATTCTAATGTCTATAAAATTACTTTTGATCTGTTTATAATTTGTTTTCATGCTATAAATAATTAATAACTACTAGAACACTTCGGATATCGATCAACAACAGAGGATACTTCCTAAATGTCTACCTGACAACTCGGTGTTTGTTACTGCCGTCTGCTTTAACATCGGGATAACCCCTACAACGAAACAAATATATGCGTAAAGAGTACATTCATTTATGTCAAAAATGTACCAGAAAGTTGGTAATGATAATTTTATTTTGTTTCATACTTAAATTTTTGTTCGCCTACATGAAGATAAGAAGAACAGGCAAATATATTTTTTTTTCTGTTTGACTCGATGAAATTGTTTTCATAATCAACTCTTTATCGCTGAAGATTCTCTATATATTTATCATAACAATTGGTTTATTGGTCTCCGGATATGTATCACTAACCAAGCAGGATTCTCTGTGTCCTTAGGTTCTTGGTACATTTTGCTAAGAACTAACATTTCGGCTGTGTTTCGGCTATTGTCAGGGATATTTTTTAAAATGGCAATCCAGGGAACTAAATTGGTATTTGTAACATTGGATATTTATATGACTTCCCAATTTTATGCATATCTACTGGCTCCCCTTATTGTTATACCTAATTTAAATTAGATTGGGATGACATATCTATGAATCTCTATATTTTTTGTTCTTTTCTTTATTAAGTAAATGAATCTATATATTGTTTTTGGAGTCATATTTTTATCAATTTTATTTTGGTCTTTTGTTTATTTGTCTTTTTGTTTTTGTTGTTGTATTTTATTAGTTTTTGTTGTTTTTTTGTTATGTTTTGTTTTGTTTTGTGTTTGTTTTTGTTTTTTTTTTTTCTTTTTTTTTTTTTTTTTTTTTTTTTTTTTTTTGTTTTNGAGTGGGTGTAAAGAAATAAACTTATAAATTTCAGTCGTTTCACCCGCCCACCCAAAAAAAAAAAAAGAAATAAACTGTCATAGATTTAACACTTACCATACTAGAGCTGATACTATACCTGAAAAGAATATTCGATTAAACATAATAAGTTTACAGTATCAGTTATTTACTATTGAAGAAATGAAGGTAGTTACCTCTTGGTAACTTCAGACTGAAGAACAACAATAAAAACGTTGTTCTATGTCTTGGTTTGATCATATATTTGTACAGACTTTTTCTAACGACCATTTACTTCATATCATTTTGTTGTTAGGTGGCCACCATTACATACAAGTTATAGAGATTTTAGAAAATTGATCTTAATTTGAAGGGCATAATAACAGATTGTAAATAAACAAGAAAATGTCATAGGTTTGTGTACTTTTTTTTTGGATATCTCTTTGCTTTCGAAATTTGGCGGGAAATGCTATTTTTTATAGATTTTACATGGACATTCCATAGTAGCTTTCAACCGATCAAAACAGATAACATAGTGAGGTTATTGTCTTTATAAAATGTGTGACATTGTTTTTACGCGCTTGCTTTAAGTGTAATGGGCTAAATATTTTGCAGCGTTTGATATGGATAAAGACAGGGAAATACAAATATCAGAGGAAGCAAAGGTCGAACCTACTCTAAATGGATACGATTATCTTTTTATAGTATTTATAAGTGTTGGTGTTGGTATTCACTTACTTCAGATACAAAAATGTAAAACCTTTGGCCTTGTGTACCATAAAGACCTACATTGTAAGAATCAAGTGACAATTCATGATGATCTGGATATAAATACAAACAAAAGCCAAATTACTTTTAAGGCAACCCCATTTGTCTTTACTGCACAAATATGTGAAATACGATAATTATCAATAGAAATATACAACATTGAAAATATGGCACCATTAATGAAAAATTCGTTCTTTCTGCAATTAATTTTTTTTTAAATATTCCTCTCTGAAAGTAGTAAATAAAAATGACCCCCTTCAAAACTATGTTTGGCAGATTTTAGCCCAGTAGAGGTTGACCGCCAATGAGGAACATGGTTTAACATCGGAACCAATGGGAAACTAATTGAGAAATCTTCTCTGCAACCACTTGGATGATTGAAGCCAAACTGTATCACAATTTTTATGGATAGATCCCATTAAAAATTGTTTTCGCCAGATTTATACCAAATCCAAGATGACCACCTATAGGAGTCTTAGTTAAACGTTGAAATATATGAGAAAAACATCTTCAATCTCTGAAAATACTTGGACAATTTAACCTTTATGACAATGATGCTTAGATAGATCTCTTTAAAAATTGTGGCCAACAGATATGTTTCAGGCCTTAGTTAGCCACCAGCGGGGACCATGCTATAGCATTTGGCTGTAAGGGTAACTCATTTTAATAGCCTTCTTCTCTGACAGTACTCGGATGATTTGAGCCAAACATAAGCATAATGGTCATTAGATAGACCCTTTCAAAACTGTGTCCGACAAATCTGTGTCCTTTCAAAGATGGCCGCTATTAGGGGCATTGCTTTAACATTGGACCATATGAAAAACAGTTAATATTCTCTGAAATGATTGGAGTCAAATATTATCACAATTGTCTTAAATAGACCCGCCTCCCCATCATATTTTTACCACAGATTTGCACCTAATCAATTATTGTTTAGCATTGGACTCAAAGGGAAATCATTACAAAATTTTGTTCTGTGCTATTATTTGGAAGATTGAAGCCAAACTTTATCAAAATGGTTCTTACATGTAGTTCGATTCCTTTCTCAATTGTGACTTCTTGATTTGTATACGTTCGAAAATGGTCACCAACTTGGACCACTATTTGACATTGGTCCCTATGGGAAAAACAATTAAAATCATCTCTGATACTATTTTGTGATTTGAGCCAAACTTGGTCATTGGGTACACCTTTTTCAAAACCTGTGTCGGAAGCAAGATAGCTGCCAGGGGACCACAGTTTAGCATTCATGACATTAAACAATATATAAAAAAGTATAAAAGAATCTTTTTCTTTTAAACTACTAAAACAATTAAAGCCAAACTTTGTCGCATTTATCATTGGATAGACCTCTTTAAAATTGTGTTCAGATGGTCTAGCTTCAGTCCAGGTGGCCAACAAAAAATAGATTTGATATTTGACCTCATGGGAAAAACATTGAGAAATCCATTTAAGTAAATAAATAAACCTCCAGTAGCAATTGCTAAAGTAAGTGAGAATCGAAACGTCAATCCACAACGAATAATCCAAAGACAAAGAAAAGATCGAAAACAACAGAGACAAAAAATGAGTACAGCACACTAAAGAAAATTTAAGACACACATACACAAAGATGAACAACACAGACCCAATAAAAACCATAAGTGAGATCAGGTGCACCGGTATAGAGTAAGCATTTCCTGCATCTTATAAGACTCCCGCCGTGTTCAATATATCAAATTCAGTAGAAGAAACAACAAAATTAAGCTTTAAACGGAAAAATCTGTTTTCATCTGGGAAACAAATCCACAAAATGGTGATGTCGAACGTAAAACATCTGGAGGGATGACTTCAAGTTTTGGTTACTTGACCTTATCTAAGTAAAATATTTGTGGGCAACCGGGCATTATCAAGAAAGTTACTGTATCGAACACAGGTTCTTGAATAGCGAATGAGCTAAACTCTGTATGACGGTGCTGTTGGGAAATTAGTCGTAATTGTTGATAAGGCGTCCTTCAAAAAATGTATTTGCTAGATCTTTATCCAGTCCACGATGGTTGCCATGGCGGGTCAGTTAATCAGTTGAGGGATACAGGTTGAGTTCCTATTGTAATCATTTAAATATTTTATTCTTTTTTAGATTATAAGACTTAGCAAAACAATTTTACAAAATTCCTTAAATAAGCAATAAAGGATATGGACTAACAGCAAATGAGACAACATCTCCACAAATATGTGAAAAAAAAAATAAACAATGGAACAACGCTTTCATCGCTGTTCTTCATCTTGAAGTCACCATGAGTCCTTTAAAATTGAGCTATGCTGATACCTCATAATAAGGTCAAGACGGCCCCTAGCACCAGTTTTAGCAGAATTCATTGCTGGGTGTCGAGCAACGCTACATCCATGTTTATCATGTCATGGATGCGGATTCGTCAACAAACATAAAATCAACTGGAAAAGTATTCTTACTATTGCTTTCATCCACTGCCCGACAAAAAGACAAACAGAAGACAAACACAACGTTTAAACAACCACAGGGCACTCATCGAGTCAATAGTAAGAAAACTTGGCATAATAATTATGAGTTGTGGGCTACATGCATGCTCATACATCATAGTAAGTTCAAAAAGGCCCTAGCACAGGTTTAAGCTTTTTTTTTAATGTAATTATAACTCCATTTAAATGCAGACCTCATACTAAATTAATTTTGCTATATCCTGTTCATTACACGGTCAAAAAACAATCCATACAAAATTCCTATTAGTTATTTCAAGGTATATTCAGGGCAAGGAATTTAATGCAGGTAATTGATATTCCTTTTATTAATCATTAGCAGTGAAATGGTGATGAAATCTGTGTGATACAAATATTTACCATTTTTACAGAATTTTTTTTTTTTCTTCCTATGGATTTTTTTTTATTAAAATTAAAACTAATTATAATCATCTTATCATAATGATCATAATGATCAAGAGTGAAACATAGTATATTCTTCAAGATGAATATATTTCAATAAATTTATAAATTAATCAATGATAAATTGTAAATCAGATAGTCAAATCAAGGCTCTGTTTAAAATTTCAATGAGAAGTCACAACATTTTCTAAATATGAATATAAGTTCTTTTTGTCTAAAAGAGATTTCTTACATTATAAAGAAGAATTTATTAATCCTGAATCAATACTTTTGCAAATCAGCATTATTGTATCATACAATTTTCGACAATTTAACAATTAACAATTATTCTTCTATGATATTCATACTATAACTAATCCGAGATTCTGATTATCGCAAAATATTCAACGAATGATCGAATAACGCAGCGCATGAGTGAATTACAATGTTTTCGATCATGAGTTGAATATTTTCGATAATCAGAATATATGATTAGTTATTGTTTTTATTATATAGATCTTATTCTGTAATATTTGGTGGTTTATTTTAAGATTCATTGCATGAACTACGTTTTCAATGTTAATCCGCTGAGAGGTTTACTTAACAACGACGTTGGCAACGTCTATTGTGACGTCACTTCCTAGATTGAAATTATGGAAAATAATTTCACAGTTATCACTTTTATTTCACTGAGAAATTTCAATTTTTCACCACAATCTGTATAATAAATTGTTTTATTCATATGGAAAAAATATTTTACGCGCCAAAGTTATCTATTACTCTGTATTTCATATGAAATCAAGTATGAAAGTTCGGACGTACCTAAGGGGGAGACCTTGGTAATTGTTAAAAAAAAAATCTATATAATAATTTCAATGTTGAAAGTATACATATTCATGTAAACTTTAAGCAATTTTCAAGAGTCTTTACCCTTCTGTTTTCAGTGTAGTGGCCATCACAGATACCTTATTTTATTCATAGTACTTGTTCCGTTCGTGACTTTATTTTGATGTATTAAATAAGTTCTAGTTAAAATTGTATTTGAAATAGATATGTTTGAAATGCAAAAGTCTGTTAATTAAACAAGTTAAAAAGTTACTTAAAAGTATGCTTATATCTTTTGATAGTTTGAACAGTAAAGGCTGAAAATTTTACACAATTTTGATCTGTATTAAACAAATTTTGTAAAAAAATATGTCGTTTAATCTACACAAAAACTGAGAATAGAAAGGTGATAAATCTATGTTTGATATAATATTTTTTTTGAAAATCTATCGTTCCTTTTTTTCTAAAGGACAAGGTACGCTTTGGGCCAAAATCCGCCTTGTCATAAAATTTAATGATATTGCAGCAAAATGTATTTCTTTATGCGAAGTATATAAAAACATGTTCATTTTGTACATATCTAACATAGAGGATCAGAAATTCACATTCAATACACACAAGACTATGCACTGCTGTATCGATAACGCCGTAACGTTTACTTTTTCGACGTTTAGAACAAAATCATCTAAAAAAATAGTTATCTATTAACCAGTATATTCTTTCGCAAATATTTAATGCATAATCTTTTTAATATATTAATTCTGCAGTTACAGTATCAACATATGCAACTCAGTTACAAAAAATGGATACTTTTCATACATTGTATGTGCAAGTATCGCAGGGTAACAGCAAAAAATAAATAAAAATAAGCGCATTTTTTATGGTTCTGTAAAACTATTAGCCATCAGATTTAAACTTTTCAATGTGTGGTATCTCTAAATAATGAAAGAATTATTTTAAACATGATCGAACTGTATAACTACATCCCTATTTTAACTGAGATAAAAAAAAAACAAAACAAAAATAAATTAAACAAAATAAAAAAAAACATCCCGAAGTCTAATGATTTAATGAAATCAATATGGTCCCGATAAAAAGTAAGGGGGCTACCATTTAAAAAGTAAGGGGACGACCATTTGATTCTGAGGGGGGGGGGGGGGGGGGGGGGCTGGCAGTTTTTGTGAATAAATATTCTGTCCCTGAAAAGGTCGGAAATAAATAATCTGGCCTGCACATCCAAGAAAATAAATAGTCTGACCTTAGATTTATTGGTACGATACGATTATGTTATCGAAAATAAAAAATTTCGCCGCGAAAAATAAATATTCTGGCCAGTAAAATTTTGAAAATAAATAATCTGGCTCGACCGAAACTGCCCCCCCTCAGAATCAAATGGTCGTCCCCTAAGGATGATTTGCATCTTCATAAAAGGTTGGTCCACAGAAATTCATCAAATCATATCTGAAAATGTCCAAATCGAATGGATATACTTGCTGATAAGGTCTTTAAAATTTTATTACTGCACTGGTATATAAAATAGGGATGGGGTTTAACATTTGTTTAGGTAGTTGAAAAACGCCAAATAAATCAGACTTGGCAGTACCAAGTCACCATCATCGTATTTGATAAAACATTTATTATGCTTTGACAATGTGTGACGGCTTTGAAGTTTTGAACACATAATTCCTTTGACTTCTCAAAATGGTATTTTTTTCTGATAAAGGATGTCATACTAACAACTTATTAAGCCAAGCGCTCATCTTAGTTTATCTAGCGCTCGAATTTGTATGACGAGAGTTAGAACTTCGGATGGCATGCGTTCGAATATCACTCGACTTAGCATATCGAGAGCTCGACTTAGTATGTAGAGATCATGTTATTTTTTGTTTTAGTTTTTGTCGAGCGCACGATTTATTGACCTCCAAATACTAAATCGTTATCTGGACATCAAGCGATACGCTTAATTAAGTTAGTCGTTCGCTCGACATGCTAAGTCATGACCTTAACTTACTATGTCGATCGTTTTCTAATAGACATATGTCATTGGCAAATCAGGGGGTTCCGGGGTTGGTACCCCTTCCCCTTTTCTGGAAAATATTTAAATTCTATTTAAGTAAAAATTGATAAAAATGGTTTAAAAAATCGACTGGAACACATTTTTTTCTTGGACCCAATCGTAACCTTTCTTTTTCGAAGACGGGATCTGTTTATGACATCCTGCTGTGAAAAAAATGCCTATTTTCGAAGACGGGATTGTCTATTTGAGAAGACTGGATCGGCCGATGTATGAAGTCGTGTTGTGAATAAAAAAGATTGCCCAAGAATCATAAATACAACATTTCAATTTTAAGCTCTGTATTATTTAGTATGTAAGACGTCTTTTATGCATTAAAGTAGAGGATGAACAGCGCCCCCCCCCCCCCATAAGGTTAAAATAGAAGTGCGATTTCTAGGTAATGATATTTGTGTCTATTAGACGCATATGTTCCCGATAAATACACGTTGAGGCTCTTATGATTAACAAGTGCCACAAGACACACATTGATTGCCAACCTCAGCAATTTGAATAAAAGTAAACGCCTACATAAAGTAGAAATTATGTACAACATAAACAATGAAGGATATGCTACGTGTATACAAATCATGTATCTTCTATAACTAATTCACAAAGAAACGTCGACGCTCAACAACGTGCATATTTAAAATAATGCACCAATATCTATATCTCTATGATCCTTTATCAGACGCCTATCTTTAAAACAAGAGTGGACCCTAATAGATGTCTCGCCCGTCCCTGCTTGTCGCTAAAACAGTCATGCACTACTCAAGAGCAACCTACAAGCCAAATATTATTACCATTCCACTTACAGTAATTAAGAAACTATTCTAATCAGAAACACTCAACTTTGTTCACTAGACCATGAAATTGAGGTCAAGGTCAAAAGCCATATGGCAGACTGACATGTACTAACCAAAACCAAGCTATATACCAAATATCATTGACCTATGGCTTGTAGTTATTGAGAAACAGACTTAAGCAAAAAAACTTAACCTGGTCACTGGAC
>MJUU01047460.1:8413-24154 GCA_002080025.1 Modiolus philippinarum | reverse complement strand
TGTGGCCAAGTTTGGTTCCAATTGGCTCAGTAGTTTCAGAGAAGAAGATCTTTGAAAGTGTTTTCTCATAGGGTCCAATGTTAAAACTATGTTTCCCGCTGGCGGCCATCTTGGAAATCAGGCGGACCTAAAAAACACATTTTTGTAGGTAGCACGGTACAGTTTCTAAACACAGAACTTGTTTTTCCCTTTTGTGTACCCAAGATTCTATAGAGAAGTGAATACTGAAAGCTGAGGTCTGATTGGTTATTAAGTATAACATTCATGTTGTATTTTTTTCAAATAGACAAATTATCTATGATTAAGAAAATATATAAGAAATTTTCATGTGCCCTTTATTAATGGAGATTAATTTTTTTTAGAATTATTGGTAATATGCCCTTCAATGGAACTTAGACCGCAAGTAAACTGACTAGCAGTGCGTACTTTGATTAGTGGCTCTTTAGGGAGTTGGTCATGACTATATTTCACTTGTATTTTTTTGAAGTTAAATGAATGCTCTACAAGCGAGCATACTACAATATCTCGGGTGAAAGTTATGAATGGGTAAAAATCTTGGAAATGTTACTATTGTCGCCTATGGAAAAAGAAACTGTACCGTGCTACCTATAGGTAAAAATGCAAGATTGTCATATTTTAATTTGGTATCAATCAATCCTACTTTTTTATGCTCAGTTTAATAGATTTAACTGATTTATTGAATAATATGAATCAAAACATCAAATGAGAGCTCAAAATGAGAAAAAAATGCTGACTCAGCAAATTTTGACTTTTTTGGATATGCTAGTATAGTTTTGGCTGCTTGGTATAGCAGTATCAGTCAATGAGCATTATACTGGTTGAAATTTGTCGATAAATATTTGTTTTTACTTTTTGCAATGATTCGGTACAGTATATGTGCTCAAATGTTTGTCGGGACAAGTCGGGGATGGGTCAACTTTATTCCCAAATGTGACAAATGACAGAAATTCAATTTTTATCAAAATTTTTCCTTCAGATTGAAAAGTTTAGGTATATTTAGGCTTAAAATGTTGATAACAAGTCACCTTTTCTCATTAATAAGCAAAATGCATTTATATACCAAATTCAATTTTAAATTTTGAAATCTGAAGCCCAAACTTTGCAAAATATGGTCATAAATTGTGGCCCCCTGCAGTTGAAAATGCAATTATTTCTAAACATATGCAGTGAAAATATAGGTTGGTGCCAGGTTTGAATAAAGAAAAGACTTATTTTTCATTTTAATATGGTGAAGAGTTCATTTCATAAGTTTTAAGACTCTCTAGATGAGTATTTATCAGTCCATGGGGGTCAGTTTAACTTGTTGCACTGCTGACATAGTACCAAATTTGCACTCCTAGTACATTTACAGGAGGATAACTGTAAGTAAATCAGATATCCACCCAATCAAATGCTTTATTACATCATTCAAAACTGACTCCTGGCCATTTTGGATTCCTGGCCAATTTAAGGCATTGTGTAAAATATGGAGTGGTCATTTATTTGGAAACATGGAATTTCAAACATGATATTGCAGACAGAAGTCAAGGATTTAATGTACCATAGATAGTTTGAGCTGTATTTCTCTGAATCACTGTTACTCTTGCTGTGCTTAAATACAGTCATAATACCAAGAAAGTTGCTACCATGCATTTTAGAGTATGTTTGAAATTAGTGTTTACAACCAGTCAAATTTGTACCATAGGGTAAGCATTTGAATTGCACTGTGAGGTCAAGGTCAAAGTCATCTTTCACCAGGGGGCAGTTACACTGGAAATTTGTTCGATGTGTCCGCCTATAGGTAGCACGGTACAGTTTTTAAACATAGAACTGGTTTTTCCCTTTTGTGTACCCAAGATTCTATAGAGAAGTGAATACTGAAAGCCTTAAATTCTGATTGGTTATTAAGTATCACATTCATGTTGTATTTTTTTCAAATAGAAAAATTATCTATGATTAAGAAAATATATAAGAAATCTTCATGTGCCCTTTATTAATGGAGATTAAATGTTTTTAGAATTATTGGTAATACGCCCTTCAATGGAACTTAGACCGCAAGTAAACTGACGGGCAGTGCGTACTTTGATTAGTGGCTCTTTAGGGAATTGGTCATGACTATATTTCACTGGTATTTTTTTGAAGTTAAATGGATCATACTACAATATCTCGGGTGAAAGTTATGAATGGGTGAAAATCTTGAAAATGTTACTAGTCGCCTATGGAAAGGGAACTGTACCGTGCTACCTGTAAGGGACCACCCAAGGACTATTGTGACCAAGTTTGGTTCCAATTGGCCCAGTAGTTTCAGAGAAAAAGAATTTGAAACGTTTTTTTCCATAGGGTCCAATGTTAAAATTTGGTCCCAGCTGGCGGCCATCTTGGATGACGTACAGACCTGAGCGACACATTTTTTAAAGGGGACCACCCAAGGGCTATTGTGGCCAAGTTTGGTTTCAATTGGCCCAGTGGTTTCAGAGGAGAAGATCTTTGAATGAAAAGTTTACGGACGGATGGACGGACGACGGACGCAAAGTGATTGCAAAAGCTCACCCTGGCATAGCCAGGTGAGCTAAAAAGCGGTATGTTAGCAAGTAACACAAATGGTATTATCATACATTTTATCTTGGGGTAAAAACTTCAATATTTCCACAGAAGAAAGTGAATAATTCAAATATAAACGGCCTAATCATATAGACAAATATAGCAAAAAGACATTTATTTAATTTGAATATTTACATAGTCTCTGATTTGGGAAAAAACAGCAAAACTTTCAAAAAACGAGAGGCTCTCAAGAGCCTGTTTTGCTCACCTGGATCCTTTCTTGCACCATATCCAATCTATGTTCCGTGCTAACAGCCATCTTCGATCAGATACGAACATAAAAATTAGACACTTTGAAGAGAGTCAATAGAGGAATATCATGCTAAAATTTTACTAAAATTGTTGAAGGAATTTCAATGGGGAATATCTGTGAATGCATTTCCAATATGGTACTATTTTCAAATATTTTTTCCCGCTGACAACCACCTTGGATGAGGTACCAACATAAAAATTGTGACCATGTTTGGTTCCTAATGGCTCAGAGGTTTTAGAGGAGAAAATCATCAAGGGTCAATTTTGTTTAAATATGTGTCCTGCTGGCGACCATCTCGGATGCAGTACGACTTAAAAAAAATCAAATTTGAAGAGAATCATCTATGAACTATTGTGACCAAGTTTTGTTCCAATTGGCTCAGTAATATCAGGCAATAAGATCTTTGAATCCTATTCCCACAGTTTCCCATGTTAAGCTATGTTCCCTGTTGGTGGCTACCTTGGATGAGGTAAAACGGCAAAAAATCATAAATTTTTAACAGGACTACCAAAGGACTAATGGTATCAATTTTTGTTACTTTTGGCTCAGCACTTTCAGAGAAGATCTTTGAATGGATTTCCCAATTGGGTCCCTATGTTAAACTTTGTTCTGCACTGGTGGCCATCTTGGATAGGGATACAACATAAAAATCACAAACTTTGAAGGGGGACTATTGTGACCGAGTTGGGTCCCAGTTGACTCGTCAGTTTCAGATGAGAAGATCTTTGAATGCAATTCTAATTGGGTCCCTATGGTTAGCTATATTCCTGTCTGGCGGCCATCTTTGATGAGTTACGGACATAAAAATCACAAACATCGAAAGGGATCACCCAAGTGCTATTGTGACGAAGTTTGGTTCTTATAATATATATTCAAAAGATCTATTCATATGCTGACTTTACATAAACACATGCATTAGTTTTCAGACGTTTAGGGTATTAGAAATTATTACACTTTTAACTAGAAATTCTTTTAAAAAGATGCCTGTTAACTGATGACAATAGTGATCTTATTATTATAAAAGTTATAACCGCCGTGGTGAAATTGCATAATATGTAAATACAATATAATGAAAATTTACACATATTTATTCCTCGATAACACTTTCATCGCTGTGAGACTCGTCAGAACGCTTGCATCCTCTACAAACTCACCCCAGTTCCTTAAATCCATACTTGACATCTGGGTGATGTCTGGCATATCCCAAATACCACAACATGGAAGCAACATGTGCACACACACCAACTACTCTTGCACCGGCTTTACATTTGCAGTACCATGCTACTATTTGAGTAGAGTCATACTGGATCCATAATTGATATTTTTTGGAAGATGTGTGCCTGCTTTGTATTTTTGCTCGGATTAAATGAGAATCTTCCTGATGTACAAAAAAGTCGCAGTTGCCTTCTAAATGCTCTTGTATGTTACTGGACGCCATTTTTAATTGATATACACCACAAGTTATATTCCGCAAATCAATTTCACTTAGATCGTTTCTCCATATTTTCCATTTCAACCCTTTCCTTTAACTCGTTTCCCTTCTTTGATAGGTGAAGCATTTTGGCTGCGATCACTTGATCATCATCCGCAGCTGAAAATGAATATGAAATTAAACCTCAGGGACTTGACATGACCTAAGCTACGGACGCATGGAGGGGACATGTGAATTTTTTTTACCCCGTGGCAAAGCGTAAAAATATTGCACACAAATTGGTCTTTTAGTGACTGTGACTGGAATAACTTCAATTTACAATAAATGCCGGATATAAATACTTACTTTAAATAACTACTGAACTAATTCTGGACCAAGAATACGATGATCATCTTCTCAAGTTGTACATCTTTCAGTCGAATTGGCATCATTAGAATTATTTTATCACCATGTCGGCAGTTAGACAAAAACAGCCTTGCTTCCCAAAATGTGCAAACACCTTCGTCACCACCCCCCTTTTTGTAACATTTTTTATTTATATTTACAGTTTACAGTATTATATATATATTAGAATTATCAAGAAGGAATACAAAAAAGATAGAAAACATAGGTAATCAACGATTACAAAGTTCGCCTCGATATGGCACATGGACACAGAAACCCAATTTGGCCAGGGTGCTCATTTACCATCCCTTATACAAAGGCTAGATGATCTTGCCATGTACAGTTATCGAGACCTGAATTCCGACATAAACGGAAAAGTGACCTAATTTTGCCTGGATGCTGACCTACCCCCAACGATGCATGCACATGCAAGGTTAGATGATCCTACCATGTACAGTTGCTTAGATCTGAACTTGGACATAAACTTGAATGTAAGTCCATCATGCGGAAAATATAGGCCAGAGTGACCTAATTTTGACTGGATGCTGACCTACCCCCAAAGATGCACGCACATGCAAGGTTAGATGATCCTACCATGTACAGTTGCTTAGATCTGAACTCGGACGTAAACTTGAATGTAAGTCGATCATGCGGAAAATATAGGTCAAAGTGACCTAATTTTGCCTGAATGCTGACCTACCGCCAAAGATGCTTGTACATGCAAGGTTAGATGATCCTACCATGTACAGTTGCTTAGATCTGAACTCGGACGTAAACTTGAATGTAAGTCTATCATGCGGAAAATATAGGTCAGAGTGACCTAATTTTGACTGGATGCTGACCTACCGCCAACTGAGATGCATGTACATGCAAGGTTAGATGATCCTACCATGTACAGTTCCTTAGATCTGAAATCGGACGTAAACTTGAATGTAAGTCGATCATGCGGAAAATATAGGTCAAAGTGACCTAATTTTGNCTGGATGCTGACCTACCCCCAAAGATGCATGCACATGCAAGGTTAGATGATCCTACCATGTACAGTTACTGAGATATCAACTGGGACCTAAAATTAAATGAAAGCCAGTCAAGCGGAAAATATAGGTCAAAGAGACCTTATTTTCTTGGAGGCTGTGAGATAGCCCAAGATGCTTCTGCACACAAAGTTTGATGACCTTATCCTTCGTAGTTGCAGAGATATATGCCCAAATGCGGACGCGGACGTAGACGTAGACGCGGACGTCGGGGGTACTCAATAGTCCCCCTCAACTTCGTTGAGGCGAACTAAAAAGGGAAACGAAAAAAAAAAGAAATTAAAAATCACCGTTTCGACTTATGGCAACAACCCGACATTATCTTCCGCGATTGCATTGGATCGCAAGATATTTTATTCATAATTCCAACATAATTTTACAACCTTTTGCTGAGAAATTGTCACAGTTTACGAAAATAGTACGTCGGAAAAATACAGTCTGCGTTTCATTTTTTTTTATTTTTCGACTTGGCCACACTCGTCGACCAAAAATGAAGTGGCTCATTTTGAAGTTCATTTATTGTAAATTTGATTGATCGTGTTTTAATTTTGGTTGACGGGTGTTGCCATTCCGAATTTCCTTAAAATAACTGGAAATTTGTATGAAAATCGTCCGATTTCCGTTTTTCCGCCATGTTTCTGGATGTTATGCAGCCATAATAGTCTGCAATTATTTATATAATCGATATTGATTTATAAAATTTAATGCCTAGGGAATGGTTTCCACTAATGAAGGCGATGCTCTTACTGGTTTGAAAATTTACCATTTACTGGGCCGATATTGACCCTTCGTGGCTCTACTCCTTTAGAAAATTATGTGACAAAAATTTAACTATTACGAAAAACACAGTAAAAATTCAGTTCCTTTAAACAGGAAGTTGAAATCAGAAAACATTCAAAATCACTAACAATACACATCACATTACATCAAAGCAGTATACAAAATTACAAATGAATCCATTCAGGAAAAATCCTTTCATTTAAATCCAAAAAGCCTTTTTGAAATTATGCTCAAGAAACCAATTTTTGGACAGGACATTTAATTTCTGTAAATTTTTTGTGAACTTGACATATTCTGTGCCAAAAATTGGTGTAAGGACGTCTACAAAACCTCTCTAATTCTTTCAATTGTGTAAATGTCATTCTCACCTATAAAGAAATTGTGGAGTTATGTATCGGAAACCAATTTGTTGACCGAATTTTAATCTCTGAAACTATTCGAGCAAAATATAAAATAAATAATTCTAGACATATGGGATATCGATCATACAAAGTTTTAGAATAAAAATTAATTGAATAGTAGCATCGAAAGTCAGTCCATTTCCCATACGTTAGATGAAAATCTAGAAACTAGCACTGCCAGGGTGACTTCTGGTTTGGTTTGTTTACATTTTACCTGCTCTATGGTTGGTCAAATTGTAACTGTGACATCATCATGAAATTATGTATAAATGTCTTTATCACTTTAATGCTATTATTTGTTTGAATTAATTGCAATTCTATAAGGCATTCTGCAGGTCTAATCCATAAACCAATTTTTGGACTGAATTTTTGTTAACTGTTAGTATTTGCCGAGACATTTAATGACATTTTTTTTTAATTGTGTTTTATATGTTCCTGGTATTTTTGAACTTGACTTTTGATCTGCTGTGCCCAAAAGCAATAAGTGTTTTTCTTATCTTTAATGCTGTCATCTGTGCAAGTTTCATTAACATCTATCAAGGCATTCTACAGCTATGCTAGGAAACTTAAGTTTTTTGGACAGACGAATGGTAGGACACCCCATCAAAGTATACCCCCACCAACACACACATGTGTACATAATCAAAGCCAATTGTTCAGATGTTTTGAATATTGGTTTTTATTAGCAAAATGTATACGTATATATAAATATGTATTTAATAATGAGATGAACGGCTGTGGAATGATGCATGATACACCCGTCCCTACTTTAACACGGACTGGTAAATTACTTTTTGGACTACTGAAAACTCCATCTCGTCAAAGTCAGTGATAGTAAAAGGACATATAATACTTGTATATATCTTGGTCGGAGGGAAAGCAAGAATAAAAACATGAGCCAAACAATTTAATAAAGTTTAAAGCAACTCTGATATGATGTGACAGCAAGTACCCTTTTTTATCACTGGGCTTCCTATGTGTATCATTTTATTCAATGCAAATATAAGACTTAGGGCCTTTTTCTCAGTACTTAAGCAGTATTTGAAATTGATTTAATCAAATACGTTTGAAATGCATTTTATCACTTGTAATAAGAATGCATGTGGTTTAATACCTGGTGATCTCGACCATTCCTTGGATTATTGATCATTTTTTAAATAATGGGTTTTTTGAAACCACCAGAAGGGACTTCAGCTATGTATCAAGCAATACATATGTTAGGACTTAGAAGTTCAAAGGTGAGCATCTGAACTGTTTTCATGACAATTTTTATGCTT
The DNA here is from genome assembly GCA_002080025.1 of Modiolus philippinarum. NCBI lineage: Eukaryota > Metazoa > Mollusca > Bivalvia > Mytilida > Modiolidae > Modiolus > Modiolus philippinarum. The sequence goes on along the minus strand of MJUU01047460.1, from coordinate 15,992 downwards.
AAAATGATAGGAGTTTTAACACTCTGTGGAATTTCATCTATCGTGCAGTTCATCTGGGCATGAATATAAGAAAATATGACTAATGTGGACCTCAACTGGTGCAGGAACAAGAAAATGGGATCTGAATGTGTACATTAACATTATTATATTATGAGTATTAGGAAAATAAGTATTGTTAGGGCATTTGGACCTCAACCATTTTGAACATAATTTGTCACTCTTGGAAACAACTCTCCGAAGACCTTCATTATGCATATGTCGTTTTGTCATGAAATTTAAGAATACGAACTGGCTACGATTACCTGGATTTACCTGGAAAAGTAATCCTAATAAAAATAATTATTGTTACCTGAGACCGGAACAGAGACTAATTATGGAACCTTCACCGGATACGGACCTGATTTAAATGAAGTAGCAATAATTTTCATCCTGATTGTTACCTGGCGTTATTGTTACCTGTCAAAAGGAATTCAACACTACAAAAAGTAACTAATTAGTGTTAAATGTGACCAATACAAAATATACCTCAGATTCTTTTTTTTTTAATTTCTGATTGCATTTCCTGCACATCCAGTAGGTTGATTTTGGTGGATTTTTTTTTAGTCCAGCACACGTAACGTGACACCATTCTAGACAGCCATCACATACTATTTTGTGCCCTGGTAAAACCTCCTTTATTTTCAAATTCATCAAAGTATCGAATTTCCCCCCAATAAAAAATCCACTGCATGCCCTCTCTGACACGTAGGACGCAATGTTTTCATATAATAGGAGTGAGATCTTTTCAAATCAGGACGGGTTGCGATTTATATATAAAGACAAAACTCATATCGTATATCAATATTTATTTACTTTTTTATTCAATTTTCTATGAATCTACAATTCTTAATTTGAAACAATATTTCTATTCATCCATTTTACATAAGTGTCATGGTAACTATCAGGTAACAATAACTCAAGGTAACAATAAGGATAGAAATTATTGTTACTTCGTTTAAAACAGGTCTGTATCCGGTGGTGGTTCCATAATTATTCTCTGTTCCGGTCTCAGGTAACAATAAATACTTTAATTAGGATTACTTTTCCAGGTAATTCTAGCCAGTGCCTTAAGAATAACAATATATAGTTTAGAGGTGGTTATCTGGATAATTTTCCCGGTAATTTATCTATCTTGGGACAAAAAATTACCTTCTAATATATTGTAAATTGTCATTCTTGATGTAGGGATTGGGCAACAACTTTGACGACTTTTGGTATGAATTATTCAATTCATCCTATCATGAAAAGTAGTTTATATGGTTCAAAGGTTTGGACCTTAACCATTTTCAGGATGATTGTTGGAAGGTAAGGGATCACTCAAATGGACTGCTGGTATGTCTTATCTTGAAATTACACTTTTTTGAAATTCAAAGCAAAATAAATCTGAAAAAACAGAAAAGCTTTCTTCAACTCTGTTAAAATTTTAGAAAAATAATCAAAGTATTCACAAGTTTGGGAGTAAAGACAAATGTATACCATAACATGGTGATATAGGGAACAGTTTATTTAAATCATAATTATAATTGGAATGTTCAAAACAACAGTACAACAAGCAGGGACCAATCCTTTGTTTCATCATCTATGTAAAACAAGTGTGGACCCAAATTGATGTCTCGCCCATCCCTGCTTGATCCCAAAATTGATGTGAAAACTCAAACTGCCTAAATCAGAAAACTTAACATGTTCACTGGACTGTGAAATTAGATGAACTGACAAAAGCAATATAGCAGACTGTCACATATCACCCAAAACCAAAACTCCAAATATTAATGACCTACCACTGATAGAAACTGAAAAACCAAACATGTTCACTAGACCATGAAAATGAGGCAAAGGGCTTAAGCCAAATAGCAGGCTGTCATCTTCCATCTAAGACAAACCCACATGCCTAATATTATTGAACTTACATTAATAGATACTAGGAAACTTAACATGATCACTGGACCGTGAAATTGAGGTCACAGACAAAAGCCATATAGCAGACTGTCATGCACTATGCAAGACTAACATATAAACCAAATATCATTGACCTACCACTTATAGTTACTGAGAAAATGACCTAATCACAACAACTTAATATGCTCACTAGACAATGAAATTGAGGTCAAGGACAAAACCCATATGGCAGACTGTCATGAACTACCTAAGACCAACCTACATACCATATATCATTGACCTACCACTTACAGTTACTGAGAAACTAAACTTAGCACAAAATACTTAACATGTTCATTGGATCGTGAAATTGTGGTCACAGACAAAAGCCATATAGCAGACTCCCATGTACTACTCAAAACCAACCTATATACCATATATCATTCACCTACCACTTATAGTTACTGAGAAAAGGACCTAATCACAAAAACTTAAAATGCTCACTAGACCGTGAAACTGAGGTCAAGAATAAAAGCCATATGACATACTGTTATGTACTACCTAAGACCAACTTACATACCAAAAACCATTGACCTAACACTTATAGTTACTGAGAAACTAAACTAAGCACAAAAACTTAACATGTTCATTGGACCGTGAAATTGAGGTAACAGACAAAAGCCATATAGCAGACTGTCATGTACTACTCAAGACCAACCTATATACCAAATAGCATTGACCTACCACTTATAGTTACTGAGAAAGTGACCTAATCACAAAAACTTATCATGAAAGTTTACGCCGCCGTCGTCATACTTTATATGCATATGTCTCACTTTCCACGACTTTTGTCGCGGGCGAGACAAAAAATCATTGATTCATGAATATATAACTGTAAAAGATAAAATTGAGATATCAGTCGTAAATATTATATATTTATATAAAAATTAATAAAAAAAATAGATATGAAATACTTGCATATAAATCAATACATACAAAATATAACTATACTATAAACAAGAGGCTCTCAAGAGCCTGTATCGCTCACCTGGACCATGGCTGACATAGATACATGTAAAAGGCATTTCCAATAGGAACCAGAGGCTCCCAGGAGCCTGTATCGCTCACCTGGTTTTCAGTTGCCACAATCAAGGTAACAATGTAAGTTATACAGTTGATCTTCAGTTTCTCAAACTTTCGTACGTCCAACACCTCCAATATCTTGAACTGTTTTTAAAGTCTGATCATGTTTTATTATATTTCTTTGTTGGGATTTTTCGATAAAAAACGNAATACTTTTTTTTCTAAAATTACAGTATTCTTGTTTGGTTTCCATAGCGAACGAAAGATCCCCTATAACAGAACACCATTCAAAAAAAATTTGGGCAGGGGTTCCCCTTATAATTAAAGTAATACATAGTGCTGAAATTAAAACATGCAGACCACTTTTCAAATAAAAAATCAAAAATCAATAGGGCCAATGTAAAAATTATGTTCCAGATGGTGGCCATCTTGGATGAGGTACGGACCTACCAGATACATTTTTTGGAGTGGACCACCTAAGGACCATTGTGGCTTAGATTGGTTCCAATTGGACTAGTAGTTTCTGAGAAGAAGATCTTTGAATGTATATTCCATAGGGTCCAATGTTAAAACTATGTTCCCGCTGGCGACCATCTTGGATGAGGTACAGACCTGCCGGATACCTTTTTTAGAAGGGACCATCTAATGACCATTGTGACTAAGTTTGGTTATAACTGGATGGGAGGCTTCTGAGAAAAAAATCTTTGAATGTCTTTCCCATAGAGTCCAATGTTGAAACTATGTTCCCCTCTGGCGGCCATCTTGGATTACGTACGGACCTACCGGATACCTTTTTTGGAAGGGACCATCTAAGGACCATTGTGACTAAGTTTGGTTATAATTGGACTGGTAGTTTCTGAGAAGAAGATCTTTGAATGTCTTTTCCATAGGGTCCAATATTAAAACTATGTTCCCCGCTGGCGGCCATCTTGGATTAGATACGGACCTGCTGGATACCTTTTTTGGAAGGGACCATCTATGGACCATTGTGACTAAAGTTTGGTTGTAATTGGACTGGTAGTTTCTGAGAAGAAGATCTTTGAATGTGTTTACCCATAGGTTCCAATGTTAAAACTATGTTCCCCGTTGGCGGCCATCTTGGATTAGGTACAGACCTGCCGGATACCTTTTTTGGAAGGGACCATCTAAGGACCATTGTGACTAAGTTTGGTTATAATTGGACTGGTAGTTTCTGAGAAGAAGATCTTTGAATGTCTTTTCCATAGGGTCCAATGTTAAAACTATGTTCCCCGCTGGCGNCCCATAGGGTCCAATGTTAAAACTATGTTCCCTGCTGGTGGCCATCTTGGATGAGGTACGGACCTGTCGGATACCTTTTTTGGAAGGGACCATCTAAGGACTTTTTTGACCAAGTTTGGTTCCAATTGGCCCAGTAGTTTCAGAGGAGATGATCTTTGAATGAAAAGTTCAAGACGGATGGACGACGGACGCCGGACGCCAAGTGATGGCAAAAGCTCACCCTGGCATAGCCAGGTGAGCTAAAAAAGAGGCTCTCAAAGACCAGTATTTCTCACCAGGGTCATATGCTGCACTATATTACCCACTAACGGCCATCTTTGATGATGTATGAACATAATAACATATTTTGGAGGGAACCATCAAAGGACTATCATGACCAAATTTGGTCCGAAATAGATCATTAGTTTCTGAGGAGAAGGTATTTGAATGATTTCCAATAAGGTTCTATGTAAAACTATATTCCCTGCATGCGGCCATTTAATTTGGACGAGGTATGACAATAAAAATCACAAACTTTGAAAGGGACAACCCAAGTATTATTGTGGCAGATCTGGTTTCAGTTGGCTTAGTGTTGTTACAGAAGAAGATCTTTGAATGCATTTTAGATAGGGTCCTATTACTCCTATGTTAAACTATGTTCCCTCCTGACGGTCATCTTGATAAGATACGAATATATAAAAATCAAAAACTTTGAAGGGGACCATCCATGGACTATTGTGACCAAGTTTGGTTCTAAGTGGCTCAGTGGTTTAAGAGATTTTTTAATACATTTTCCATTGAGTCACTTGTTAAAATATGTTCCCAACTGGTAGTCATCTTGGATCAGGTACAAACATAGAAATCACAAACTTTGAAGGGGACCACCCAAGGACTACTGTGACCACTTTGGTTCTAATTAGATTAGTGATTTCAGGGAAGATCCTTGAATGTATTTATGTTCCCAACTGGTAGCCATCTTGGATCAAATCACACTTTGATTGGGACAACCAAAGGACTTTTGCAACCAAGTTTGGTTCCAATTGGCTCAGTGGTTTCAAAAGAGATCCTTCAATGCATCTGTATGGTCCTTATATTATACTATGTTCCCCATTGGCAAATCACAAATTTTAAAAGGGATCACCCAAGGACTAATGTAACTAAGTCTGTTTGCAAGTGGTTCATTGTTTTCAGAGGGGAATATCTTTGAATGCATTTCCCATATGGTATTCCATTTTTTAAACTTTGTTCCCTGTTGGCAGCCATCTTGGATGAGGTATGAACATTTAAATCACAAAGTATAAAGGGTACCACCCAAGGCCTATTGTGACCAAGTTTGGTTCGAATTGGCCCAATTTTACAACTGGCTCAGTGACTTCAGAGGTAAGATATTTGAATGCATTTTCCATAGGGTCAACATGTTAAACTATGTTCCAAGCTGGCAGCCATCTTGGATGAGGTACAAATATAAAAATCACAAATTTTGATTTGGACCACCAAAGGACTATTGCCACCAAGTTTGAATGTGTTTTCAGAAGAGAAAATCTTTGAATAGAGCATACTTTGGCGTAGGAACCCTAAGAAATTCTCTCAAGAACAAGTACAAATGTACACCATTACTGAAATAAATAGAGAGCGTAAATCTCTCCCACAGTAATTAAATGATTTACAAGAAGTTGTAGGTAACAAATAAAGACAAAAATATCAACTGCTTGTATTACATCTCATTCAATACTATAATAAAACTGTATTTTGAAAACTGTAGCAATAATTAATATACAATTATAGCAATTCATGATCAATGTATATAGATTCTAAGTACCAAGTAAATTGTAGAAATATGATAAACATAGATACTAAGTATTAAGAAAATCATAGCAACATATGATAAATAGCAACAATAAGTACCAAGAAAATTATAGCAATGCATGTTAAACAGGGGTATTATGAATCAAGAAAATATATGATAAGCAATAATAAGCACCAAATAATTGTAGAAATATAACAAACAGTGTAACTAAGCACAAAAAAAAAAAATTAAAGCAATACATGATCAACAGCAGTACTTAGTATCTAAAAAATTGTAGCAATACAAGATAAACAGGGTTACTAAATGCCTAGAAAATATAGCAGTTCATGATAAACAGGGGTAAAAAATGTCAAGAAAATTGCAAAATTACATGATAAACAGCAGTTGTAAGTAGCAAGAAAATTGTAGCAATACACAATCAACAGGGGCATTAAGTACCAAGAAAATTGTAGCAATACACAATCAACAGGGGCACTAAGTACCAAGAAAATTGTAGCATAGCAATACATAATCAACAAGGGCACTAAGTACCAAGAAAATTGTAGCAATACACAATTAACAGGGGCACTAAGTACCAAGAAAATTGTAGCAATACACAATCAACAAGAGCACTAAGTATTAAGAAAATTATAGCAATACACAATAAGTACCAAGAAAATTATAGCAATACACAATAAACAGGAGCATTAAGTGTCAAGGAAATTGTAGTTACACATTATGAACAGGAGCACTAAGTTCAAAGAAAATTGTAGCAATACACAATCAATAGGGGCACTAAGTACCAATAAAATTGTAGCAATACACAATCAACTGGAGCACTAAGTACCAAGAAAATTGTAGCAATACACAATCAACAGTGGTACTAAGTACCAAGAAAATTGTATCAATACACAATCAACAGGGGCACTAAGTACCAAGAAAATTGTAGCAATACACAATCAACAGTGGTACTAAGTACCAAGAAAACTAGAATACTGACAAAGTCAGAAAGGGTCTCGCCCCCTTGCATGTCCCAAAAACCTGTTTGTGGAATTTAATGGAAATCATAAATCAATATTTGGGGAAAAACATAAATAACAAAATCCTATGTTATTGTAACCTTGTGTATCAAAATCATATAAATCCCTGAAGGCAATCTTAATTTATTGTACAACATAGAGCTAATTCTCAAAATATGCACTTTTTCATATAAAAACTAATTTTTTCCCTCAAAATTGTTTTCAAATTTTCCTCAAAAATGAAAGGGAGCTTCCTTTAGTCAAGTTCAACTTTGAGTATCAAAATCATTAAAATCCCTGAAGGCAATTTTAAGTTATCATACGACATAGAGCTAATTCTAAAAATATGCACTTTTTCATAAAAAAACTAAGTTTTTTCCCAAATATCAGTTTCCGATTTTCCTAAAAAACGAAAGGGACCTTCCTTTGGTCAAGTTCAACCTTAAGTATCAAAACCATTAAAATCCCTGAAGGCAATCTTAAGTTATCGTACGACATAAGGCTAATTCTCAAAATATGCACTTTTTCATATAAAAAC